>PVKP010035723.1:0-23039 GCA_004027715.1 Plecturocebus donacophilus | reverse complement strand
GGTATGTTTCCTTCCTGAAGGGATTAATTTGTTCCCATTCCCCTGCTGTTTATTCTAAGCCCCCAGACTCAAGCCGCTAGCCTCTTGGATAACAGAACAGTTTCTGATTACCCTTTTGGAATCTCCTTCATTATTATCCCAGGCTTTGCTTTAAGTTGCACTTTAAATCATGCCATCTTATTCATGCAATCTGGCATCTTCTCCCGTAAGCCCCCCACAGGGAACAACTACCCCCATCCCTAACTGTAAGTGGTTCTTTGGACTATAGTCTGCCTCCTCTGACCTGAAATCCTCTTTCAGGCTATAGGCCAAGCTTCAGAAGCAGCCAGGTCTGTGAGAAATGGGCCCCCATATCAACCATGGACTTGGAATGTCAGGAGAGTAGTAGGCACAGGTGTTAAAAGGAGAGATTTCAGAAGATGGGCAAAACAACTGATGGAGGAAGATACCTGGAGTGTGAAGATGAGAAAAAAAATGAAGCTGAAGGACCTAGTGAAATCAATAAACTCTTGAGTCTTACTTAGGCTCGCAAACAAGAAGTGGGGAGGCTTGGGGAATTAGGATATGACACATATGAAAGGTTTATCTAAGAAGAAAGAAACAGAGATAATATATATATAGAAAGATGTATATAGATGTATATATGCCCAAATATATTGAATGTACAGAAGGGAAATATTCAAATACTTTAGCACTGGGGGCAGATATCTTGCCCTGGTTATAGGGTAGGACACTCAGATTTTCAGACTTACAATCAGTGGTCCTGGTTTCAAGATGGAAGTGAGATAGCTGATGAAGGATTTCAAGTCTGGGAATGGGAAAGGGAGGGGTGGAAGTTCCTTTTCGGAAATAAAGAGGCATTCATGAAGGCTTTTGTTGAACCCTGTGCTACTGATAGGACCAGGAAGAGAGAACTAGGAGGACAACAGGGAGGGAAGTCTTGGAAAATCTACCACGTACACTGTGTGCCCCCATCCCCAGCAGTGTCCTGCCACCGCAGTACCTTTTTAAAATAATAAAATAAAATAAAGCACCCTTTTGTTTCCCTTTCATGAAGTACACTGTATTTCCCTGTTTTCCACAGGGGTGGGAGCTGCTATTGCTCACCCCTGGAATTAAACTGAGGAGCTGAACACCTTGGTGTATGGGAGGCACTAAAGGGAAGCCTCAACCCTGGAATCCAAAATGCCAGGACCGAAGAGCTGTTGGGCCTAAGATCTCCCAAGGCCGAGGCCCAGTCTTTTGTGTGGCTGCAAGCAGCCCGAAGAGAAAGCCATGGATTCCAGAAGAGTTCTAATCCTGGCATTTGGGCATGGAGGGTGATGCTTTGGTTTTGAGGCTTCTGAATGAAAATGAGGAGTGGTGTTACCAGCTGCTCTAGGGGATGGTGATGTTCCATGAGAAGCTTCCAAAATCCCTACAATGTACTTCACTCCATTATTCCCCCAACTGCTGTCAGCCTAATAAGATCATCCAGGAGTTTCCCTATAAGGTCTGAGCAGAGAAAAAGGAAGCCAGTTATACTATTGCTACAAGTCAGGGACACTGTGCCCTCCCCACGGCTGCTGCCCTGGTCCTTCACTCTTGCTAGCTAAACTTGTTCACTTGTAAAGTAACACACTGCCTTTGCTGGAAAGTTAGCATGGGCCTCCAGGCTCAGTAATGGCCAACTCTACTGATGCAGAAGGATTTAGGGATAGTTTTCCTTTCATTGCACTAAAGACTAACCCAGGTCAAATTTATCTGGGAAAAAAGATGTGTAAGATTTGTTTTGTTTTGTTTTGGTCTGTTAAGAATAAGCTACTAAATAAAATGGATGACTCCTTGGTTGTCACTCTAGCTTCTTTTAGAAATTAAAACCAATACTGTCGAGGTCTGAACTCCTAGGTCTACCCATGGGAGTGGAGGGTTGAATTAGGCTGTGCTGGAAGAACTTCTGACTGCATGGCCCAGCCTCTTCTGTTTAATTTTTCTCTCATGCTTTAGCGAGTTCCTTTCACGGTTGTATTTTATGGGACAATACTGAAAAAACATTAAGACCCAGGAATCTGAAAATTGGCTCAGCTTAATCCATAAAAGTCAAGATGCTTTAGATCCTGGGCATCGTCTCTTTTGTCCAGTGATCACAAGCCCTATTTCCCTTCCATGCTACCATGTAGTCTTGTTGCCAGTTTTCCTTATATATCCTCAAGGTTCTTTGTAAGCTTATTCCTTTAATCACCAGGCATTTCTTCCCCTAAGTCTCAAAGAAATGGATTTCTCTTTTACCCTTGTTTGTCAGTAGCCTGAAAAAGGTCTGGTTGTTAATTGCCAGCCCTGAATTTTCTCTGATGAGAGGCAATAGATTCTATGGTCACTGACTCTTGTTCCCCAGAAGTAGAAGGAGAGAGAGAGAGAAGGAGGGAGAAAATTGGGTCTCTTATCATGATCAATAAATACTTAAGTACATTTAGGAAATACTAGGAATGAATCCTAAAACATATGAGATATATAAGATATAGTACATGTATAGTTCCTAAGGGACTAAAAGGTTAAAGAGCAGAGTACTGTGGCTCATGCCTGTAATCCCAGCACTCTGGGAGGCTGAGGTGGGCAGATAACCTGAAGTCGGGAGTTCGAGACCAGCGTGACCAACATGGAGAAACCCTTTTCTACTAAAAATACAAAATTAGCCAGGCATGGTGGTGCATGCCTGTAATCCCAGCTACTTGGGAGGCTGAGGCAGGAGAATGGCTTAAACCAGGGAGGTGGAGGTTGTGGTGAGCCAAGATTGTGCCATTGCACTCCAGCCTGGGCAACAAGAAAAAAAGGTTAAAGAAACCTACAAACTTGTAAGGAAAGAGAAATAAAACAAGTAGCATATAACAAATATAACTAAAAGTAATAGCAGGTACCATGTACTAATGCCAGATATAACATTAGCACAATGTTCTAAAAAGAGCGAGATCTCTGTGGGAAACATTTCACAGGAACAAGAAGTAGGCAAGGGATGGTATCAATCTAAGAGGTTTGGTTAGAAGACATCTGACATAAGATTCAAGAAAAATCAGTAAACACTGAGTCCCTATTATGTGGAAGGTATCATCCCGCTAACCAAGAAATATAAGACATGATGAATGCATCAACGGATGTACAATCACGCGGCTTTCCACCTGTTATTTCTTTTGTGGAACTCTCTCCACTGCCTGCCACTTTCCAACCTTCTTTTTTTTTTGAGACAGAGTCTCGTTTTGTCACCCAGGCTGGAATGCAGTGGTGTGATCTCAGCTCAATGCAACCTCCACCTCCTAGGTTCAAGCGATTCTCCTGCCTCAGCCTCTTGAGGAGCTGAGACTACAGGCGCAGGCCACCATGCCTGGCTAATTTTTGTAATTTTAGTAGAGATGGGGCTTCACCATATTGGTCAAGCTGGTCTCGAACTCCTGACCTCAGGTGATCAGCCTGCCTCAGCCTCCCAAAGTCCTGGGATTACAGGCATGAGCCACCGCACCCGGCCAACCTTCTTAACTCTTACTATGCCCATCTGAGATCAAATAAATCCCCTTAAAAGCTAGAGTACTTACCACAGCTGCAATTGTATATTACTTGTGAATTTATTTGACTTACGTCTTCGTAGCTTACTAGACTTCAAGTGTCATGTGAATGGGATTCATGTCAAGTGTTTGGTCATGAGTACAGCCCAGCACCTCACATAGTGCCTGACATGTATGATGCTCGATAAACTAGCAGGAGGGGAAGAAAGAAAGGAGAGAAAGAACTGGCCTAAAGTATGCAGTGGAGCGTGTATGTCTTGTGAACTAACTGTAAAAGACTTAGATAACAAGCATGATATAATTACTGTTAAAAAATAGAACAGACAATAAACATCACCTCCTTTTGAGGAGAGGGAGACTATTTCACTTGTTAAAGTCAAAGAAGAGTTTACAGAGGAGTTGAGGCTTGAGTTCAACATTGAAAAACCAAATAGCATTTAAGTCAAGAGAAACAGCACTCTTTGTAGAAAGTACAGCATGAACAAAGTATCATCATGGGAAGAAAGCATAAGACATATTTTGGGAACAGTAAACCTAAAACAGAGGGCTTTATAGGCGAATAGGTTGGAAAGGTAAGGTAAAGCCAGAAAATGGTGGGAATGAATGTCAGGCAGAAGGGTTCATTATTGTTTTCTTCAGGCAGTTGTGAACCACTGAAGATGTCTGATGGAGGAAAGAATCTAAGTAAAATACTATTAATTAATATCAATTTGGCATTGGAATTGAGACAGAAGACATTAAATCAGTTAAGAGATTTTTAAAGCTTGAGGGAAAGGCAGTTGCCACAGATCCTAGTATAGTATAGGTGTTTGCCACATATTAGCTGAGCTGTTGAAGGTCTGGACTAGGTTCAGGATGCTGGGCATGGAAAGAATTAGAAACAGATTCCACAGAAATGACAAAGCAAGACATATGAACAAAATCTAGTGAAAAAGAAAGTGATTAAAGTAGTCAAGATTTTAGCAGGAGACAGACGGTATGCTCAAAAGGCCAATGGACATGTTTTAATGAACGAATTATTTGCAAAGGTATGAGCAAGTTTAATACATCAGCAAGATATAGTGATGCACCCAGGCACTCACAAAGTAGGAAGCCTTAACCAGCCTTAAACCTGAAGGGACAGTCACTGGAACCACAAGACTGGCACCCAAAGGAGGGAGCTATAGCTTCAACAGGAGCCATGGCTTTAGGTGAGGAACTCAGACCTGCCAAAAATCTGCCATTGCCTCCCACTGGTCTATTCTAATGGGAAGCCAGAGAACAAGGGAGACCAGGTGATGCTACCCATAGAATTTAACCTCTTGGAACACAGAACAGGGCAAAAAAGATGAACAGTGGATACAGAAGGGTAATGAGAGTATATGTAGCATAGTGAACATGGACAAGGTTCCCGCTAGGGAAACTAGGGTTGAGCCACCCAACCTAGGTGCTTTCCCTAGTCATTGGCTATAAAAGGATGGAAATCTGGGAGAAGATAGTGAAAGGGGGAATTAGGAAGGATTGTAAGTAATAGTCTAAGAGGTAATGAACAGTTGAGCACTTGAAAACATGTAGCCCTTTCTGAAAGAGATGAGAAGATGCAATCCCTAAACCCAATACAAAAAGTTCAATATGGGTCTTTAAACCCTGTGATGTTTCTCTTCCACCCAGAAATAGTAACTAAAGTTGGGGCTTTCTGTCCAATTTGTTTTACAGACTACACTCTATTCTTCGTTCCCATAACTACAATCTGTAGTGGTGCGATCTCGGCTCATTGCAACCTCCATCTCCTGGGTTCAAGTGCTTCTCCTTCCTGCCTCAGCCTCCTGAGTAGCTGGGATTACAGGCGTGCACCACCATACCCAGTTATTTTTTTTGTATGTTTAGTAGAGATAGGGTTTCACCATGTTGGTCAGGATGGTCTCGATCTCCTGATCTCTTGATCTGCCCACCTTGGCCTCCCAAAGTGTAGTTTTTTTTAACTAGTTGTTTCCTTATCTGCCTAAATTTGGTGCCTCCCATCTCTCTACTAGGACAGCCATGTAGGGATAGATTGACTGAGGCCTTTCTGCCATACTACTGAAACCAGTCCAGCCACAGGTACCCTTCCTTAGTTAATCCTCAGACATCTACCTCCCATATTTTCTATCTTAGGGAACTAAGCCTCACTTATCTATTATCTGGAGAAGAAAAGAATAAATCAGAGATAGAAAGAGTCACAGTGAGAGAGAACATCCAAAATATTCAGATAAGAGATCAATAAGAGAAAACACAGGAAAATTAGAATTTATGATCAACATTTTATTAGCAAGTCAGCCACATAATGATTAAGATATTCTAGGTCAGACAGACTGGGTTTTGCGTCCTGGCTCTGCCACTAGTTAACTATGTGACTTAGGAAAATTACTTAATCTTCATAAACCTTGGTTTTCTTCATTTGTAAAGGTGGGAATGTCTACCTTACATGAAAAGTATTTGGCATAATGCCTGGTACATTGCAAATGAGTCCTCAACAAATCCAGCTTTTATAAATCATCATCATCATCATCATTATTATGATATGAGTAGTGATGTGCTGCCACTATATATATGGCTAATATACTGCAAAAAATGGTTAGAATTATCAATGTAAGGCACATAATTATACGAAGGCATATAAAAAGACATAGAGATATCACAATATCAATATGGAATGTATAGGATGAATGCAGCTCATCTCCAAAGGATAAATGTGAAATGTAGGATGGATGAGTAGCAGGTAGTCCTGGAAGCTGCATGTTCAGACTGGATGAAGTCACCTGTTCTTATTCTAGTTTAGAGGACTTCCCCTAGGAAGAAGGCTCATTCTGTAAAATCAAATTAGTCAGTATTTACTAAACATTTACCATGAGCCTAGGACTACAATAAATTATAAATAATTGAAAAAAATTTAAGGATGATATAATTTCTACTCCCAAGAACCCTACAATCTCATTGTGAGGGTTAGGAATACAATCTAAAATAAAGTATGAAATTCTACAATGCAGACTATATAAGTGCACTAAGTAACCACGGAAAGGGAAGAGTTAATGGGTTACAGTCCTTGATGAGAAATTCATGGAAGTAGGTAGGGTTGGAGTGGGGTGGGGGAAGCAGGAGACCTTGACATACATAAATGATATTTAAAAGGGAAAATAACTGGGAGTTGGGAGCAATCCAAAGATGCCACTCTAGAAATATTCTGATAGGAAGAACCTCTAAAATCAACTCAACTTTTGCTGAATCCCTAGTAGTACTGTGTTAGATATTAAGGTACAGAAAAGAACAAGATAATCTCTGATATCGAGGAACTCAAAGTATCCTGATGGAAAACTAGGAGAGTGAAACAAACAAAAGCAGTTATTACAAAGCAGTGTGACAAACGCTGTAACAAAGGAATGACCAGGGAGTTTTGGAGCACTGGGGGGACTTTCAGTAGCACGGGAAGGTCTTCTGTGTGAGTGATTTTCTGGAGCTTAGATCCCATCCGTCCCAGTCCACCTATCCTCGGACAGAGGAGAGGACTGGCATCTAAATCATTCATTCTGCGTGATGAGGAAGTGAGTGGCAGCTGGGAGCTAACACCTGCACTGAGGCCTGAAGGGTTGAGGAGGTGTTTGCCAGAGTGACTGGGGAGGGGAAAGCAACTTTGGCAGAAGAAATGCCAACCACAAAGGTACTGAGGCATAAGGGCCTGACGTACTTTAGGAATTTTGTGACGCTTTCCTGTCTTCTTTCCCATCACCTTCACTTAGGGTTGCCGGATAAAATACAAGCTGTCCACTTAAATCTGAATCTCTGATTACCAACTAGTAATTTTAAAATATAAGTATGCTTCCAATATTGCACGGGACATGCACACTCAGCCCTCTTTAACTCACCCTATCCTGTCCCGGGGCCCACAACCCCCCGGTGAATACCGGCGAGCTGGTGAAGTAAAGCATGAGAAGGCTCATCTTCCTTTCACTCCTACATTTCTTACTCGCAGGTCTCTAGCCCGGGACTGAGGGATGTAGGCGCAGGCCGCAGCTGGCTCCGCGTCAGGGGGTTTTCCTCTGCAGACCGGAATGGGGCGCGGGAAGAGGATGAGGGGCGAGGGGTTGTCTCTTACAAACAAAACTCACTCCGCTCCATAAAATTATCAAGCCAGTGCCGGATTTCCTGGCAAGCGGACGTCTCCCCGCCTTGGGTCCGGAAATACCGCCTCCGCCGGAAGAAGAAGCGGAAAAGAGACCGCCCTCTCAGAGGAAGGCAAGTCTTTGGCTGGGGCGACTGAGAAGCCCGCGCGGGGCTGGCGACCAGTAGCAGTACGGGGGCGGGGCTTCATGCCGGAAGTGATCGTTCTCATTTGTTTCGGTGGGCAATGTAGTAGGTGGGAGATGCAGCGGCCACCTGCGGCAAGGAACGGAAGGGAAGATTAGAGGTACTAAGGCAGTTTGGAGCTGCGGCTGAGCTAGTGTCGCACAGTCAGATCATGGGCTCAACCAACCATTGGGGCGAATGGTCACTGAACTTGAAGGTGGCCCCCGCCGGCGTGTTCGGTGTGGCATTTCTAGCCAGAGTCGCCCTGATTTTCTATGGGGTCTTCCAGGACCGGACCCTACACGTGAGGTATACGGATATCGACTATCAGGTCTTCACCGACGCCGCGCGCTTCGTCACGGAGGGGCGCTCGCCTTACCTGAGAGCAACTTACCGTTACACCCCGCTGCTGGGTTGGCTCCTCACTCCCAACATCTACCTCAGCGAGCTTTTTGGAAAGTTTCTCTTCATCAGCTGCGACCTCCTCACCGCTTTCCTCTCGTACGGCCTGCTGCTGCTTAAGGGACTGGGGCGCCGCCAGGCTTGTGGCTACTGTGTCTTTTGGCTTCTTAACCCCCTGCCTATGGCAGTATCCAGCCGAGGTAATGCAGACTCGATTGTCGCCTGCCTGGTCCTGATGGTCCTATACTTAATAAAAAAAAGACTCATCGCGTGTGCAGCTGTATTCTATGGTTTCGCGGTGCATATGAAGATATATCCGGTGACTTATATCCTTCCCATAACCCTTCACCTGCTTCCAGGTCGCGACAATGACGAAAGTCTCCGTCAATCCCGGTGTTCTTTCCACGCTCGTTTGTACGCACTCCTGAAGAGGCTGTGTCATCGGGCTGTGCTGTTGTTTGTAGCAGTTGCTGGACTCACGTTTTTTGCCCTGAGCTTTGGTTTTTACTATGAGTACGGCTGGGAATTTTTGGAGCACACCTACTTTTATCACCTGACTAGGCGGGATATCCGTCACAACTTTTCTCCGTACTTCTACATGCTGTATTTGACTGCAGAGAGCAAGTGGAGTTTTTCCCTGGGAATTGCGGCATTCCTGCCACAGTTGATCTTGCTTTCAGCTGTGTCTTTCGCCTATTACAGAGACCTCGTCTTTTGTTGTTTTCTTCATACGTCCATTTTTGTGACTTTTAACAAAGTCTGCACCTCCCAGTACTTTCTTTGGTACCTCTGCTTACTGCCCCTTGTGATGCCACTAATAAGAATGCCTTGGAAAAGAGCTGTAGTTCTCCTAATGTTATGGTTTATAGGGCAGGCCTTATGGCTGGCTCCTGCCTATGTTCTTGAGTTTCAAGGCAAGAACACCTTTCTGTTTATTTGGCTAGCTGGTTTGTTCTTCCTTCTTATCAACTGTTCCATCCTGATTCAAATTATTTCCCATTACAGAGAAGAACCCCTGACAGAGAAAATCAAATACGACTAGTCTATGTTCCATACATTATGCTAGTGTCTGTTACATTCTGGTTGTCTTGTATGGACCAGAAGAGAGCTTTGGGACATTTTTTTCTGAACATTCTAAGAACTCTAGTGAAAGTTCCCCTGTTCCAACAGAAGTTAAAACCAATGTTTGCCTTATATATAAAAGGGGCACAATAATTGAGGTCCGGCTGGGCACAGTGGTTCATGCCTGTAATCCCAGCACTTTGGGAGGCCAAGGCGGGTGGATCACCTGAGATCAAGAGTTTGAGACCAGCCTGACCAATATGGTAAAACTCAGTCTCTGCTAAAAATATAAAAATTAGCTGGGTGTGGTGGTGTGCGCCTGTAGTCCCAGCAAGTGGGGAGGCTGAGACGAGAATGGCTTGAACCCGGGTGGTGGAGGTTGCAGTGAGCTGAGATCACGCCACTGCACTCCAGCCTGGGCGACAGAGCAAGACTCCGTCTCAAAAAATAAAATAAAAATAATAATTGAGGTCCACCTTCTAGGAAGTCTTAGGACTCGTTTATTTGGGACTTGGTGGGAATAAAGGTTACATATTAGAAAATGGAAAGGCTGTTGAAACTATCAGATATTAAAAGATTCTTAAAGTAGAGGAATATAGTTAGAGATATCAGGTTTAAGCCAGTATTTGTTCCTGTTTTACTATGCTTCTGTCTTAAGCTGTGTCTTAACTTTTAAACCCAATTTTTAATTTCTAAAGCTTTCCTGACAGCTGTGAAAATCCAAAAAGTATTTTTAGGCTGGGTATGGTGGCCCGTGCCTGTAATCCCAGCACTTTGGGAGGCTGAGGTGGGAGGATCGCTTGAGTCCAGGAGTTCTAGACTCACCTGGGGCAAGATAGTGAGACCTAGTTGCCACAAAAAATAAAAAAAATTAGCCAGGCGTGGTGGTATGCCCCTGTAGTCCCAGCGCACGGGAGGCTGAGGTGGAAGAATCGCTTGAGCCCAGAGCAAGACCCTGTCTCAAAAAAATAAAAATAAATAAAAAAGAAAGGATAACTTTTTAGATATAAAAGTATTAAATAATACTAAGGTGCTTAGTATTATTTTAGAGAGTTTTTAACATCTATATTAAATGTGGGGGCTTAGAAGATAAATCATCCAAAGAATTTAAATTGTAATCATGTTTCATCTATTTGTTTTATTACTTAGTTTTTCAGCACTTAGTCCCAGTGGTATTAGACTGCCATTTGGTTTCATATAAAAAGGATTAAATTTAAATTCATTCATGTTTAGACGTGAGTTATTACATTTTTAAAACTATCATCTTGCTTTAAGGTTTGAGGTCCTTAAACACACCAACTGTTAGTACATGTCAGTATCTTCTTACCCCTTGGTTCTTAAGTTTTTGATTGCTAAAGCAAGATTTTTTTTTCTTGAAGAATCAAGTGTTATCTATGTTGTAAAAATGAATAATAGTAGATTTTAGGTGATAAAGCAACTTGTTAGTAAGACATTTCCTAACTTAAAAAAATAAATAAAAAATTCCATGATAGAAATTGCAGACCTGTGAGGGAAGCTCCTAAAAGGCCTAAGAAGCATCCCAAAGAGCCATTGGTTTTCTAGACCAGGAAATTTAGAGGGAGATTGTGGAAATGAGGCTTGGCTGGGCAGATCGGTCTCCCTTATCACTGTAGTATTTCTAGTGGAAAAATGCTTTCTGAGTTGTTCAAACAAGCATATATATATATATATATATATATATATATATAAAATATGTATATATATATAATATATATTATATTATATATATATATATAACATATATATATTATATATATATATGTATATATATAAAAATTAAACAGCTTGTCTAGGCTTGGGAGTCCCTAACACTACAGTAGCAGTATATGAATATGATTTTGTGTTGTGTTTTTTAAAAGATAAGTAATTTAACAAACTGTTCTTTTGCAGTCAAAAAACACCCACAAAAAGACAAAAAGAGTTCCACAGTAGTATATTTCATGTCAGTTCAGGCCTAAAAAAGCCTTTGCAAATAAGATGTCTATAGGCTGATCACAATTAACAATGTTATTATTGGCAACCCTTCTTGGATGGATACGTTTTGGGACCTTTCATTAGAAAGAGGGAAAGAATAGGGTAGTTTTGTATGGGCTTCTGTTTGGGGTAAAAATAACAGAGTCAGTTCCTGAGAACAATGACCTTCCTTATAACATCTAGTCTCATACCTCATATTAGGGCTTGTCTTGAGGACCTTTTATATGAGCTTGTTTACTAAAGGCCTTCCAGCCATGACATTCTTAGCTTTTTTTTTTTTTTTTCCTGTTCTAAGAATTAAAAAAAAAAAATTATAGAGCCAGCAGGGGAGGAGGCAGGAAACAGAAATGGAATTTTATCATTCCAATATAATTGTTCCTTTTTTCATATTTCTGACTTTGTTTTATAATTATATTTACTTACTAATTTTTTTTAACGTTCTTTATTGTGGCTTACTCTTCATACTTAGACTTGAAATTGCTGGACATCACATGTATGTTCACATTATAAATGCATCATTCTTCCACTGTTAGATGTTTAGATTGCTTCCAGTTTTTAATATTCTAAGTAAGATTTTCAACATTTTCTGTGCTTTATCTCATTCTTTTAGGACATTCTTAGAAGTCAGAAACATTTCTACTGGGATCTTTGGAGGGAACTTCAAACTTTAGATCCTGTCCTGCAAGAAATTCTTTACCAAAGAAAGGCAGGTGTTTCTTAAAGGGATGCAAAGGATATTTTGCAGTTTGTATGTTGCAAAACATTTTGTTAATAGGTTAACTAAAAACAATGAGTTAATTTGGGAGATTTAAATTTTTTAAATTTGTTTTCTGGTCGTGTAAAATCTTACAAAATCTTTTTTGCTTCTTCTCACAACCCTTTTGTTTCCTTTTTAGTCCTTTAATAACACCTTCAAATTGTATAAGACTTTGGCTTATTTCCTACATAATTCTTTATGTTCTTATATCACCCCTTAAGATTGATATGTTCATTTACAGATAAGCATTCATTATTAGATGAAGAGGGATGATTCTCAAGGTTGCGTGTGTTCTGAACAGAGGGAACTATATAACATTTTCTTCTGTAATTGCCTCTGTAACGTCTTTAGAATGTGGTTCCTAAATATTCCTAGATAAAATCTCATGATAGGCCCATTGGAAAGGCCGATACTGTCACCCACTACTTTGCTTCTCCCTGGCAAAATAATTCTTTCTTGAAACCATAGATATTAGTTACTACTTCTCACCCTCTGGACTCTTAGAAGATGTTTCAGAAGTTGTGTAGAACTTGTCTTTCAGTTAGTTGACTTATAGCTGAATTTATTGTTACTTCTCTAATATCAGTTGTTTTCTGCATTACCACCCTCTCCCCTAACCATCTGTACTATGAATAGAAAAGGAAAAAGATGGAAAATTCTACCTGGGATTGTCCCTAAATGCAACCTCTTGGTTCCCCCCACCCCTCATATTTTATTAGAATCTATTTTAAGGGCCGGGCACGGTAGTTCATGCCTGTAAACCCAGTGCTTTGGGAGGCTGAGGCAGGAGGATCACTTGAGGACAGGAGTTTGAGACCAGCCTGGGCAACATAGTGAGACCCCCATTTGTACAAAAAAAAAAAAGTGCTACTTGGGAGACTGAGGTGGGAGGACCACTTGAGCCCAGGAATTCGAGGAGGTTATAGTGAGCTGTGATTGTGCCACTGTACTCCAGCCTAGATGACAAAGCGACACCCTGTCTCTAAAACAAAAAACTGCAACTGTTTTATTTTTTTATTTTTATAGCAAGATGTCGCTTTTTCACACAGGCTGAAATGCAGTGGTATAATCATGGCTCACTGCAGCCTTGAACTCCCAGGCTCAAGTGACCCTCCCTCTTCAGCCTCCCAAGTAGCTGGGACCACAGGTATATGCCACCACACCTGGCTAATCTTTTTATTTTTTGTAGAGACAAGGTCTTGCTATGTTGCAAAAGGGAGATTGCTCAAGTGATCTTCCCTCATTGGCTTCCCAAAGTGTTGGGATTACAAGTGTGAGCCATTGTACCCAGCCTGACCTAACTATTTTAAACATTACTCATATAGCTAGCATCTAAATTCAACAACAATTTGCCGTATTTGCTTTATGTATATGATGATTATATATGTATATTTTTTGAATATATATATTTTATGTATATGTAATTTTCTTAAACAGGTGAAGTTGCAAACATGATTGAACTTCACTACTAAATATGTCAGCATGTATCTCCTAAAAATATTTTCTTACAAAACCATAATTCTGTTATCGAATATAATTTAACATTCTGTTTGTTTTCAAATTTCTTCAGCTATTTTGTGTTTAATCTTAAAGAACAGATATTCTCGGGTCTCAAAGATTCCGAGGAAGCAAAGAACATGATGTATAATCCACAATTAAGAAGTCTGGATCTTTTCCCACTCTTAAAAACAAAATGAGAACTAAAGGGGTTTACCTTCCATCAGAGTTGAACAAATTAATTCTTCTGTGTTGGTCATACTTTCTGTCTCCCTAAAAACATAGGTGTGGATATCTCTTTGTTTTATTTGGTAGGTTTTCCGGATTAAAAATTACACATGTTTAGAATCTTAATATCCAAGCCCCCACTCTAAGCCCTGCCCCAACAACAACAGCTAATTATTTTACATATCGATGATGTTAACTTTTTCATAATTAACCAATTTTGGGCACCTATTCTGCCATATATGGTTTTATTTAATTTTCACAGCAACCCTTCAAAGTTGATATTCATATTCTAAATTTTTAGATGAACAAAGAGGCTCAAAGATTAAATAACTTGCTAATAAGTGATTTTTACCCATGCTTTTTCCATTATGTTTTGGATTTTTCCAGAGTATCCAAACACAGCAGATGAATATTGCTGCAAAATAAATGGAAATCAACACTGGCTCTGACCAGTGTCTTGCCAGTCAGTTTGTCCTTCTGATCTTTTAGTTGTTTGCTTGAGGGGCAGTCAGCTGTACCAAGTCACTGTCATCACTAAACTTACCAATGATTCCAGACCTTTAGCAACTCCCTCCACATCCACATCCTCTCTCACCAAGTTGTGTAATTTCTTTGTTTACTGCTGGCTTCATCATGTACTTTTCCTTCATAGTCTTTTTTAAGAAGTTGATTTGCTGAACCACTTTTTAGCCAAGCTATTTGTAAATCAACATACAAAAAGTATGTGGCCATAATTTCCAAAAGGTAAATGATCATTGTTAAATATCTCTTGCTCTGCAGTGTGCATTCATGCAGTTAAAAATTGTCCTACACTGATAGTATGGCATCAGAGTACAGACTCAGATCGCTTAGGTTCAAATCCCAGTGCATGATCCTGAGCAAGATGATCATATCTAGATGATCATATATTAGTTTTTATCTGTGAAATGGGAATGATAGTGTAATCCTCATAGAATTGTTGGTAAGGATCGAATGAGTTGATAGGCTCGAAAGTGTGCATGCTGTCATAGAATAAGCCACTGTTTACAAGCCTTTAAAGAAGGAGCTGTTTTGGCACTGTAAACTTGAATCTCTTTTCCCCAAATCTAATGGATATAGGCAAGAAACTTATATAAAATAAATGTTTGACTACCTTTTATATAAACATTATTACTTATCTTGATCTGGTCCTTTGAAAA
Organism: Plecturocebus donacophilus; assembly: GCA_004027715.1. Classification (NCBI taxonomy): domain Eukaryota; kingdom Metazoa; phylum Chordata; class Mammalia; order Primates; family Pitheciidae; genus Plecturocebus; species Plecturocebus donacophilus. Next base: position 8,088 of record PVKP010035723.1, on the reverse strand, counting down.
GACAGTAAATACTGATATGTGAAAAATATATGGACAGATTATTCAGATGTCTGATTGAGGCTTGACAGTTTTGTGTATTTCTGTCAGACATTAAGCTGACTCTAAGCAGTGGAGGTTTGGTTTATGCCCTAAATTACACAGCACTTCTTTTCTCCATTGTATCGAGGGGTCATTCAGGGGTTGCTGTTCTGGAGATGGAAGCACATGTCTCCCGCCTGGGTCAGAAGCATCATAATAGCACAAGCATTTATTCAGTGCTGGCCTAGGAGAACCATTCATTTAGTCAAAACAAGCATTTATATTCATTATCCTGAACAAAAACCAGACGAAATGAGAACATTTCTAGCTGCTCAGGCACTCTGCTAATTGCTATGTCTGCTAGATGAAATGAAATGACACTTATAGTGAGTATTTAAAAATAATTTGGCGCATGAATATTTGAAGCTCAGTTCATTTTATAAAGGAAATGTATGACCTTTGCTTTTCATTTTTTTTGGCAATTATTTATAGATCCAGGCCCTGAGTCAAGTTCTGTAATAGATGAGCAAGACAGTTTATGCTCCTGAAGAGTTAACAGTAAAAACAGAAAAATACCCCGCTGATAAAATGTTATGTAAGATCCCATTAAGTTCCACAATGATGTGATTTGTGAAATGGAGGGGCAGTAGGGCAAGGTAGAGGTTATTTTTATTTGTATTTTACAGAAAAGAAAATTGAACTCAGAAGCAAGTGACTTTCCAAGGCCAAATAGCTAGTTAATGGCAGGATCAGGGCTGGACCCCAGGTCTTCTCATTCTTTTTGTTTCCAAGTCCTTTTTTAATGCTATATGATGACAGGTGATTGCAGTGGAAAACTTCACTTATTTAGCAAATGTCATTCACTTAGCAAACTACTTAGCAAAATGCCGTGAGTATCTTCTGTGTGCCAGGCATTGTTTTAGGCATCCTAGATGCAGTGAGTGAGGGAGGGAGGTAAAGACCCTATCTCTATGGAACTTACATTTTCATGGAGAGGCAAAGAATAAGCAAGTACAGAATTGTGATGATGATGTGTCATAAAGAAAAATAAGGCAAGCTAAGGAAGTAGAGAGTCATGGCAGTGCAGAGAGCACTGTGGGTGCTACTTTAGATGAACTGGTTAGGAAGGTATTGTGATGAGAGGGCACTTGAACAGAGACCTGGGAAGTGAAGGCAGGACCTTCATACAACCGTGGTGCGGGGAAGTAAGGGAAGAGCATTTCACTCAGCACTCTTCCTTGCTGAGTGAAAGCAGTGCGGAGGTTCTGAGGTAGGAATGAGCTTGGTATGTTTAAGTAGAAGTATTACTGATTGGAGTGAGCAAGAAGCAGCCAGAATCTGATTCACATTATCCAGCAGAACAACATGAATGCTAGTTGAAAAATACAATTAACATTAGTATTTTTGCTGACCTATAATGCAATAACTTTGAGCCTAACCTATTTTGTTCCCTGACTTCTGAGCACATGTTAATATGTAAAGAAGATGAAACATATATGTAAACAACTTATGTTTTAGTAATGCTACAAAATACTTTCACACATTTTGTGACATGTGGGAATTTTTAAAAATTCATTTTCCCAGATGAGACCCCTAAAGCTCAGAGTATATGTACTTTGCCCAAGGTCAGAGTTAGTATGTGAGGCAGGAGAATACTCCAGATCTTCTGGAGCTAAATTTACTACTCACTTCTCTGTACTACCCTATCATTTACCTATGGTTAACAGAAGATGACCCTCTGGACTCTAGGAAGCAGGGAATTCAGAAAAACGTTGTGCAACAGATGATTCATTCATCTAGTAAATACTTAGGAGCCTACTTTGTGCCAGGCACTTAGCTAGCCTAGGGGTATAAGGATGATTAAGACTAGAGTCCTGCCTTTAAGGAACTCATAGTGCCTGATGGAGGAGACTGGTGGAAAGGGGATTATAACTCAGTTATAAATCGATGGCTAGGGTGAAATACACCACTCCATTAACTGGACAAAACTAGTGCAGAACCTGACATATACTAAGTACTGAGATGTTTGTTATCTGACCTGTTTTTCTTTAACATTGGTAAGTACTGGGGGCTTTCTTTGAAACTTTCCTGCTTAAAATCACTCAGTGATTAATCATACCTTTGATAATCCTCAGCTTAGCTCACAAGACCTTTTATGATTTAACTCTTGCCCACATTGCCAGCTTCATCTTGTACCTTGCCCCACCCTCTGATCATACCAAATTATACCACCTCTTCAGCCTTCACATCTGCTGTTCCTTTGGCAAATATTCCTTCTTCTCTTGTCTTCCTTACCAGCTAAGTTCAGTTAAGGATGACCTTTGTGAAACATTCTGTGATACAGTACCTCTATTATATAGTGCAGATCACATTGTACTATAATTTCCCATGTGTATGACTGTGCCATCTAGACTGTGAGCTCCCTAGGGATAGGGATTATCTCTTATTCATTGACAATATTTTCCTGGGGCTTTTCCAGATCCAAGCAAAGACAGACAAGAATAACCAATATCATCGAGCTGCTGGGTTTGCTACATACTATCCTAGGTTGGTTAAATTGAGTTGTGTAGGAATCTGTCAAGTGAGAACTGGGGTTAGTGAGCTCCTTTGCACAGTGTGAATGGCGAGGGCTGTGAAAAAGAAGAGAAAACAGTTTCTCAGTGCCTGTCATTTCTAAATGCCATCCGTATCCACCTAATTTTCTAAGCTAGAATCTTATAATCACCTCCTATTCCTTCTTCTCCTTCACTTGCTGCCCGCCCCACATCTAATCAGTCACTAAATTCTGTCAGTTCTACCTTTTAATGTCCCTGGAGCCTTCTGGCATCTTGCCATTGTCATTGGCAGTACTATAGTTCGGGCCCTCATTATCTCTCATCTGGAATCGATAGCTCCTGACTGGTCTTCTTGCTTTTCGTCTCTCTCGCCCTTCATTCCACCTCCCATTTATCCTCCCCACTGCTGCCAGAGTGTGATTTCCAAAGCAGATCTGACTGTGCTACCATTCTGAAAAAAATCATTCTGGGGGACTACGTGACCTGCATAAAGAAATCCAAATTCCTTAGCATCCTCCATCTTGCACTAACTCTTGCCCATGTTTCCAGCTAATTTCCCCTACTCAGCCTCACTCTAGCCTACTGGATAATGAAGTTTCCAGAAGTTACCACACTATTAAGCCTTTGCCCATGCTGGGTTTGTGTTTGAGACAGAGTCTCACTCAGTTGCCCAGGCTGGAGTGCAATGGCATAATCTCGGCTCACTGCAATCTCTGATCTCTGCCTCCCAGGCTCAAGCTGATTCTCATACCTCAGCCTTCAGAGTAGCTGGGATTAGAGGCACGTGCCACCATGCTCCGCTAATTTTTTGTGTTTTTAGTAGAGATGGGGTTTCACGATGTTGGCCAGGCTGGTCTCGAACTCCTGACCTCAGGTGATTCACCCGCCTTGGCCTGCCAAAGTGCTTGGATTACAGGTGTGAGCCACTGCACCCGGCCTGTCCATGCTGTTGTTTCTGCCTAGTGCGCATACTTCTCTCCTGGGCTTCAGATGATCTGCCACTCATTTTTCAGGACCCAACTCATAGGACACTTTTTCTATCAAGAGGAATGCCAGATGAGCTTTTGGAGAGAGAAAGTTAGCTGTTAAGGGGAAATAAAGAAAGATAGGGCCAGAGTTGTAAGATTTGGTAAATAATCTCTATTAATGGAGTTGGTATGTTATGATTATTTGTGCATTTGTCTTTTTTTTAGATGGAGTCTCGCTCTGTCACCCAAGCTGGAGTACAGTGGCATGATCTTGGCTCACTGCAACCTTGGCCTCCTGGGTTCAAGCGATTCTCCTGCCTCAGCCTCCTGAGTAGCTGTGATTTACAGGTGCCTGCCACCAGACCCATCTAATTTTTGTATTTTAGTAGTGACGGGGTTTCACCATGTTGGCCAGGATGGTCTTGATCTCTTGACCTCGTGATCCACCTGCCTCGGCCTCCCAAAGTGCTGGGATTACAGGCGTGAGCCACCGTGCCTGGTGCGTTTGTCTCTTTCTGTCAGTCTTAATGTTTTGTGTTTATATCCTTAGCATACAGTATAAGTGCTCGATAAATGTTTGTTAAATAAGTGAAGTAGATATGGGGAGGGAACAAATGTTTATTGAGCACTTATTGTGAGCCTATATGCTTTCCATACATCATCTCATTTAAACCTCAAAACAATTTTTTTGATATAAGTATTATTTGCTAATCAGAGGGTATAAATACGTCCCCTCCCTCTCCACCCAACAAGGTTATGGGTTTTCTTCAGTAGCCTCTAATTTATCTTGGGGAAGGCAACCCAGAAAGCTCCAACATTTTCAAACCTCTTTTCTACTTAGAAGGTAGAGTTAGTGTACAAGAAGCTGCTTGAACTTGACAATATCTCTAGAACTGGGAACAAGGCCAAAAATGTCACCCTCTGAAATTGACAACAAAAAATACATGAGATTAATCACTGTGATAATCTTCCCAGAAAATAACCCATATAAGAAATTCTGGGTAAGTGCGTTCCTAAGACTTGACAGTTTCCTAATCTCAGCCAGGGTCCAAGAATGCCTCCCTGTAAAGGAAAGCATTTAAAACATAACTATGTAATAAACTAGTAATCTAAGAAATCATAACATCTTTGTCCTGGGGAAGTGTTCTAATGGGGGAAGCTTTTAATGACTCCTAAGTGTAACTGTCTGTAATTGTTGGAGATGCTTTGTGTTTTTATTTTTCTATCTCTCAGCATAAAAAATGCTAGGAGAAAGGAACCAGGTTTATTTTACCGGTGTCTGGCAGCAGAGACATGGGTGAGTCACTGCTAGTGAAGGGTGGGAATTAGTGGTGTGTGTGTATAGGGGTGGCAGATGGTCACAGAAGTCTTACTTTGGTAAAGTGATTTTAATCAGAAGCCCATAAACCTTGGTTATGTGCAAAATGTGTGTGTATTTGTATGCATTTTTTTCTGTAAAAAATGTCTGTAGCCTTCAAAGAGGTCTCTGACCTCCAAAAAGTAAAGCCCCTCCCCTGGTGATTGGAACATAGCTGCTAGGGACAATGAAATAGAAAATAACGCAGGAAAGGCAAGGGAAGTGGGTGCTCCTACGAGAGAGAGGATTCATTTTAGAGCTCACATTTATTGATTGTGCATGCAGAAGGCCTCTTTACATACATAAATAGGGTTCCTAATTATATCACAACTATTGGGAGCCCAGCATGCAGTAGAAGAATGAACTGTGAGAAAACATCACGGTAGAACAGAAATCCAGCCTGTGGATGCCGCAGAAAAGTACAAAGGATGATGAGAGGACTTGGAAAGAATGTAGTGTGGGGAGAGAGAGAGAGAGAGAATGTGTATGTGTGTGCGCGCGCATGTGCGTGCACACTCACACATGTATATGAGGTGGGGAAGATGAATATTAAATTGTTCTACGTATGTTGACGTCCATGCTGGGTTTAGATTCCACAGATGTCCTGGGGTAGCCAACACCAAGAGAATGGTTCTGTAAAACTGAGTTCTAGGAAGCTAACCAGGCAATTAAGAAGAGATTATTCTCAAGTTCTTTTCAATTGTAAGTTACAGAAACCAACTTTAGTAAAGGACTTAAAGGATACTGGGTTACCTATAAATCCCAAGGGAAGAACTGAACAAGGAAGTCTGGGGAGGCAAGAGATTGGCCAGTTTGGGGACTTCAACAGCAGGTGACCAGCGCCAGTGACCTCGAGTCTCCAGATCTCTATATTTCAGTTTTAAATTAAAAAGAGAGGAGTTAACTATTGGGACTGGTCCCAGAGAAGGGAAAATCATGAGCTAAGGAATCGCTCTGGTTGTTGACCGAAGTTACTATCATATTGGTTTTAGAGCAGATGTCCTATCTTGAAAAGAGTGAGAGGTTAGTTCTCAGGTCTTCTGATTGCCACTTGCACACAGCATGCTCTCAAGGCATTTTCTTAATTTCTTAATAATATTTTAAAAATAATACGGTTTGGGTAAGAGTATAGAGTGGGGGACTTTCAGGCAAAGGGAACAAAAAGAACAGTGGCCTTCAAGTAGGATGAACTTGGCATCCCAGAAATAGAAACGGCTCTGTGGCTAGAGAATTATCTGCAATGAGTAGGGAGTAGGAGAAGGGCATTCAGAGGCTTGATCGCATCATGGTGAGAAGTTCAGAGGGTTTTTTGTTTGTTTATTTTCCTATTGCAGTTGAAAGCCACTGAAGAGATTAAGCAGATATGAATTACATTTTTTGAAAAGCACTCCGGCTGCCCAATAGAGAATGGATTCTGGGAAGGCTTGAATAAGAGTGACAGCACTGGAGATGGTAAGAAGTGGGTTGATTCAGCATGCATTTTTGTGAATGTAAGTTAGAACTTGCTGATGGATTTGGTGTCAGGGAAAAGAAAAGGAAAATCCAAAATGAGTGCTAGGCTTTTGGCTTGGATAACTAGATGGATGGTAATGTTCTTTACTGAACTATGAAGACTGATGGAAAGAGTAATTTTAGGGAGGAAGGCAGTTTGGAATCGATCGTGTCAAGTGTGAGATGTCAGCGGTGTTAGTGAGGAAGTCAGAGGGAAAGTCAGATATACATTTGGGAATCACTAGATTATAAATGCTGCTTAAAGACAAGGGCCTGGATGAGATTGCTTGGGGGTGCCTAAGACTGAGCTCTGAGCACTCTAATATTAGATAATCTAGCTAGGCAGTAGTGGGCAAAGGAAACTGGGGAGAAGTCGGTTAGGTTGGAGAAATGCTGTATTATTTTTAAAGTGTGGGATTTTTTTTTTTTTTTTGAGACCGAGCCTTGCTCTGTTGCCCAGGTTGGAGTGCAGTGATACCATTATGGCTCACCTCAGCCTTGACCTCCTGGGCTCAAGTGTTCCTCCTGCCTCAGCCTCCCAAGTGGTTGAGACCACAGATGCGTGCCTCCATGCCTGTCTAATTTTATTGTATTTTATTTTTTGTAGAGCAGAGGTCTCACTTTGTTGCCCAGGCTGGTTTCAAACTCCTAGGCTCAGGCTATTCTCCGGCTTCAGTCTCAGCCTCCCAAAGTGTTAGGATTACAGGTATGAACCACTGCACCCAGCCAAAATGTGGGCTCTTAAAATTTATAGTTCTTTATAGATGTTTGTAATTTCTCCATGTGATAGTTTATTTTGGACACTTAGGTTGTTTATGAATCTGGTCTCATATTAATCTAGTAAATGTTACACACTTTGCAGCTCTAAATTTTTTCCTTGCTTAAATCATTGGCAAAATCTCTCTAGTTTTCTCTTTCTGTGTTTTTGAGGGACTGGCAGCTGTCCCCTGCTAATTGGGCATGGACAGAAGGCCAGGTCTGCCAATAAGTCTATTTTTGAGCCTGTAAACATTTGTATAAGGTTCATTAACTATATTAAATGGTCATGGATAAACCAGGTACTTATAGGAAACTCTAATAAACTACATACAGCTTTGTAGATTATTTGCAATAAAATTTTTAATTTTGCCTAGTGTTAAATGAAAGCCTGCCTAAGCTCTCTTGTAGTATTTTGCATATGTCTGGGGTGGGTCTCTTTATTGGCTTTTGGCATGTGCATTTGGTTTAAAAGCAGTCCAAGCAAAACAAGTAGAAAGGTAAGCTTGCCAATTATATGTGAAATATATATTTACACACACACACACACACACACACATAGACACACACCCGCACACACACACATAGACACACACACGCACACACACATACACACACACCAAACAGCTGTAAGAACTATGTCCAGCTCTTTCTAATATAGCTAAGTAACTGTAACAGTCAGTTAGTCCACCTGAGGACCCCAGCTTTATTTTTTAAGTAAAAATAAAAATCTCACTGTTATCATAACAATATGTCCATTATAGTAAAACAGAAACAAAATTTTTAAATAGGAAATTTGGAACAATAATCATAACTCCACCATCCAGAGATAACCACTGTTAATACCTAAGGTTGTATTCTTCCAGATCATTGTATATATACTATAGAATTTGGAGTCATACTATCCATTTTAATTTAAAATAAACTTAAAAAAAACTTAGCA
>PVKP010035722.1:0-23044 GCA_004027715.1 Plecturocebus donacophilus | reverse complement strand
GACTTGGCTGGGACGGGAGAGCCCGCGTCTCTCTTGCGTAGTTGGGGGGCCCGTTTTGTCGCTGGTTAGGTACCTGCGGACAGCTAAGGCATCCGCCCCGGATCTGATTCCTTAACCGAGAGCTTTGGGATCATCCCTCGCCGCCGTCCTCCAGATAACTAGAGAGAAGCTCCCCCCTCCTCTTCCTGGGTCAGGAGGAAACCTTTATTACTAACCCAGTCCCAGAGATGCACCATCGAGCCCCCCAGAAACAACCATTTTTATGGAAAATCTGACCCAAACCATGGTTTCTTGAAGGGGGTATGTTTGGCCCCATTTTGTGAAAAGGAACATGTTATGGCCTGTTTTTCCGAGAGACCTCCATTTTGTTAGACAATTTAATAGAGCCTTTTGTTCAGTGAATATTGACATATCTTGCATGTGCCCTACATAGAACGATTTTGAAAATTTGGTGCCCAGTGAAGTACAATTTAGGGGAACAAAGATCCTTTCAGGCGCTTACGTTAGAATCTGTATAGAGAGCCCTTAAGTGCTGGATTATTCTTTGTCATAAAGAGAATTTCTAAACAAAATGATGAAATGCTGTTGCTTTTTTTGGTGATGATAATTCAACTTAAATCTATTCAAATATGTAGGAAAGGTCTAGTTCATTACTTAACACAGTAAAATCCTCGGTAGTTTTTGTGTTGCTTGTTTAGGCAGATAGTTTCTTAGCCACTTAGGAATGCTTTTGTTCTTGACAAGTTATTTAAGTGTATTAAGAGAAAAGGCACATCTTAAATTTAGTTTTTAAGTTACTCTTTAATTTATGTGAATGCTTTACAGCAAAATATGAGTAGATTTTAAAAACCTTATTGCATTCAAATCTTTCAGCAGTAGATAGAGTGGCTTTTCAGTGTTCACATTTTTAGTTTTAATAAAAACCCATATTGGGAACTTTGTAGAACATATGGACAAATAAATGTAGATGGCAAACCTACTTGTGGTTGTGTAGAGAGGAGGGAAAGATTGGGAAGGAAATGAATTACTTGTGAAAAGTTAACATTAACTTAAAATGCCATTGGAGAAACTTTTAACTGTTATCATTACTCACGTTTAAATAAGAATGGTTACTTTATCACTGCAGCAAGTCTTCACATTGCTCCTTTACCAATATGAGAGAGAGAGTATTGGGAACGGGCTTCATTGAATCCTAGCTAACAGAACAACTAATCTGTGTAATAAAATTAAAGAAATTATTTAAGACTTGTTTTACATGATCCTTTTAGTCCTTGATGGATACCATTTTTGGTACATTCTTCATGGATTGGATTTCCTAGTTTTACTGGGAGGGTAGTCGGGTCAAGGTAAACCATCTTCTGATAAGTTTCTGAATTAGGCAGCCTGTCTAGTATTGCAAAGCTAAATTTAAATATATTTCTGTGTGTGTAGTCAGCGGAAACTTGGATTTCCTAAAATCCACTTTGTGCATTTTTTTAATGTGTCTGTTACTGGATTTTTTTTTTTTTTTTTTTTGCCTTCAGAGTTAGAGGATTTATTATGATTGAACTCATTTAGGAGTCCACAGTATTATTTAGCTGAAATGACTGGATTTTCACTGCTGTATTGGGTCAGAAGTTAAAAAATATATTACTTTCAAGGAAAAATAATTGAGTGGGTTTTTTTTTAGATATCAGAATTCTTTTATATATGCAAAATAAGAATCAGAACATTCTTTTTTTTTCTTACCAGACATTTAATGAGTTTATATATATCATTTTATGATTCAAGACTTTTAATAATTAGGATTGTTCTTTTTTGCATACAGTCAACTTCAAGTTATCCAGGGATAGGGGAACATGGAAACGTCCCCTGAATAACGCCATGTAATTTGAAACCATTTAATGGGAAGCCTTGTATTGGACACACAAACAGCTTGTGGGAATGCTGTTGGGTGTCTTTGGCACTAAGGTGGAAATGGGGATCCAGGAGGTGGGAGAGAGATGGAAAAGGTAGGTAGGAGGGTATTTAAGGCAACTTTGTCCTTTTTTTTTTTTTTTTTTTTTTTTTTTTAAATTCAGAGACTATCAAGCAACCACTCTCTAGGTAGTGGGGTTCAATGTGGCACTGATCCCCTCAACCCTTAGTGTCCTGTCTGTGAAGGAATCTGAAGTGACACAGAGTCCTGGGCTTTGGAAAACATTACTTCCCCACTCCCTTAAGGTTTCTTCCCCCTCCCTTTCCTTTCCCAACAGAGTTTTTAATTAGTTCCTTTTAAAATTCATTGGAGATTTAAGTCTGTTAGTTAAATATGCTTTATCTTGAATTACAAAAAGCAGTTAATCATTTAGATTACCTAAACTTCACTGGAATCCTCAGGAGTAGGAATTTTGTTAGCAGGGCAATGGAGAGGTAATTTTGGATCACTGGGCACTTCAAGAAAGGACAGTCCTGGGTGAGTGGTGGAAGTTGGGGGCTTTAGACAATCTGAGGGCAGCATGATGGTGCTGGGAGGCTGGGCAAGGGGAGTGCCAGGAGGTGGGAGAGGAATGCATAAGGGAGGTGGGAGGGCCAAAGACAAACTTTGCCTTCTTTGCAATTTTGCCTAGGGCCCTGGTGGTGGCAACCGCCTGTGTGCCACTGAAAATCGTGCCGATGCCTGGCATACTGCATAAATGGAAGCAGGGTACCGCGTGAGTTGAAACATTGGTCACACTATATAAAGTTTGTATATGTGAATCAGTGTAACTCATACCCATATAACTGGGGGTCTGACTGTATTTGGATTTTTCTGATAAGGCATCATGGGCTAAGGAAAAGAGCACTGGGCTGAGACTCAGGAGACCTGGTTTCTAGCCCCAGCTGTACCTCTAATTGTAACCTTGGGTAAGTCACTTAACCTTTTTTGCCTCAAGTTAAATCTGTAATTTGTTATATGGGAAAGCAAATAATTTTCTATGTTACACTCAGAAATGTTGAAAAATAAATATATTTTAAGGTTTTTTAGAAAGGGGAAGCTATAAGTAGATAGTAATTACTAATATTTTATCTCATTTATAATTCATTACATTTTATAAATATCTTTTTATTTTAGTTGTTAGTATTAATAGAGGGGAGAGGGATAATTTGTTTTCCCTGAACATATTCATTATATTGGAAAGCAGGGAGGAGCTACACAGGAGAATCCAAGAAACAGTTTGAGAATTGTCTGTGTGACAGTTGGAAGAACCAGTGTCCTCCCACAAACTATGGTCATTTTTTCTCAGTTGGATTAATTGCAAGGATGTCCCTTAGCTAAAGCCCCTTGGCCAACAAATATGGTTTGGTTATAAGTCTCTGCTCTTGATCCCAAGAAAGCCTGGGAAGATGCATTCGATAAGAATTAAATAAAATTGAGGGTGTGGATTTAGATTACATCTTTTTTTTTTTTTTTTTTTTTTTTTTTTTTTTTTTTTTTTTTTTTTTTTTTTTTTTTTTTTTTTTGAGACAGCGTCTCACTCTCACCCAGGTTGGAGTGTTGTGGCTTGATCTTGGCTCACTGCTGCAACCTCCACCTCCCGGTTCAAGTGATTCTCCTGCCTCAGCCTCCCAAGTAGCTGGGATTACAGGTCCCGCCAAGATACCTGGCTAAGTTTTGTATATTTGGTAGACACGGAGTTTCTCCATGTTGGCCAGGCTGGTCTCAAACTCCTGACCTCAGGTCATCCACCTGCCTGGCCTCCCAAAGTGCTGGGATTACAGGTGAGAGTCACCACGCCCAGCCTAGATTACATTTTAAGCTTAGAAATTAGGAAAGTTACAGAAGGTAGTTCTGAGGGTCTGTATCTCTTAATTGCTTATACCTTTAAATGGGAGCAGTGACTGTCTTTGAAAGATTAAAATAGGCCTGGAATGGCAGCCTGCCCTCCAAAACATAGTAGACTGGAAATGTTATATAGAATTTTATAGCATCATTAGTTGTCCCTTATGGTTAGGGAATATTTTGGGCAAGTTAAAACTTTCAGTAATTTTAACTATTTTAATGTTTCTAAATTGTAGGATATACTTCGTCAATTAATATATTAATTATATTTTTGCTGATCAGTTATGTTGTACAGTAGTATAGTTTGTGGGATACAAAACTGAAAGACTCATCCTTGGAAATATCCAGGAAAATACAGTTAAGAAAGCCATTTATCTGTTGCAAATATAAGGTTAATAATACATAACCATATAATCTGTAGGATAGTATGACATTTCTGCCTTTCTGCGTAATTATTGAATCAAAGTTTGAAGTAGTGCTTTCTTTAATGGATTTTATTTATAAAATCGTCTTTACTGTAATCTGTGTTCCTTGACTTTTCATCAACATTGAAAACATTTTCTCTTAATTTTTTCTCATTAACATAATGAACCATATTCATTTTTTGGTCAGTTATAAGCCATTCTTTTATTCCACTTGGATTGGTCATTTTAAGTGAAGGAGGCGGAGCCTTTATTGTATAAGCAGACATTTTTGAAATATCAGGATATTTCTTAGTCTAGAGCTTGTATATTCTTTTAACATTATAAGGAGTTGTAGCAAGTATAAGATTAAACAGTAGTTTCTGAGTTTCAGTTAACTATTTAACTTTATCAGAGTTTCAGGCATATCCAGAACACTGAAAGCTTATTAGCACCTGCATCGTGAATCAGTTAAAAAAAAGTCATCCTCATTTTACATTTTGAATTCTGAATAATATTTCTATTTACACAGCAGCCCAGAAAACAATAAAACTATCACTTCATATAATATTGCATCGTTCCTGGATTCTCTGCAGTTGTTTAGTTCTCCTCAAGTAAGCATATGCTTCTGAGACATTCTTTTACTTCGGGTGAAAATGAACTGAAAACAGAAAAATCATTTTGTCTGTTTCTGCCTCAGTTTTATAAGGAGCAAGTAAATTTCTTTGTTTTCGTTTAGGTAGGATGTTGTCATAAGGATAGATGGTAGTGTTCTACATGTTAAAGATGTGTAGTAGGAATTCAGTGGCCATTAGGTATCATGGATCAAGGTCAAGTTTAATGAGTCAGATACTCTTCAGTAACGAGTGGCTTATGAAAGCATTAAAGCTTAACGTTGCTGTGAGTTCAGCAAGCAGTGGGATTGAGAAGATGGGTTAAAACTAAAGGTCAGTAAGTGGCAAGACTAGTTAAATGAGGCAGATACTCCCTAAGTTTGGAATTCCAGAAAGATGCTTAAAAAGGACTGAACCCTTCAAGCCTACTGCTGTTAGTGTGTAGAGTTCTTGAGAAAACAAGCATTTTGACATAACTTAATCACTCTATTAAGAAACTAAGAAGATGGCCGGGCGCGATGGCTCACGCCTGTAATCCCAGCACTTTGGGAGGCCGAGGGGGGCAGATCATGAGGTCAAGAGATCGAGACCATCCTGGCCAACATGGTGAAACCCTATCTCTTAAAAAAAAACAAAAAAAGAAAGAAAGAAACTAAGAAGATGAAGGAAGCTGGAACGTCTTGCTGGAAAAGGAATGAGGGAATGAATGAGGGTAAGTTTTTGACTAGAATCTTATGATTTCAGAACTTGCAGGAAAGCTATTCTGTTTCCTTTTGGGTCAGATTCCCAGGCACTAGCAGCTGCTAGAATAGATATTGGAAGGCAGAGCCAAAATAGATCAGTATGCAATTTTGTAAAATTACTGAGGATATAGAGAAAAGTAATTTATAAAACCTCTGAAATCATCTGTAGCTCCATGTTTTTGTTTAAACTGAATAACTTGGGACTTTAAGAAGTGAAAGCCATTAGAAAGTAACATGTAGTCCATTCAGCTGAATAAATGTCATATTTTGGTATTAGCATAGAAAAGAATCTTTAAAACTTCTTTCCAAAAAGCACTCAGTATTGACCCATATGTTCCAATATAGTTGTGAACCATGTACAACTGATGTTTGACTTGACTCAACATGAAAAGAATTTATCCAGCTGTCCTTGCTGAATCTTGTCTCCTGAATATGGTAAATTGTTTTTGTTTTTAATCTTCTTAATACCTTAGATTTCTGCAGACCCCACTTTTCTAGAGTTAACTGATACTTATTGGATAGTATCTGTAGTATACCTGACTGTTCTATTCTGTATTCTGCCCTACTACTAGTTTACATGGTAGACTCTTCTCAGTTATTTGAAGGGTATATTTCAGATCAGGGACTGGCAGTATATACTCATGCCTTTTATAAATAAAGTTTTATTGGAACACAACCATGCCGATTCATATACATATTGCCTATGGCTGCTTTGGTTTAAAACAAGAGTTGAATAGTTGCTACAGAGTCATATGGCCTGCAAACATTAAAACATTTACCATCTGGCTCTTTAACAAAAAGCTTGTTGATCACTGTTGTGGTTTAGTGATTCTCAAAGTGTGCTCCTTGGGCCAGCAATTCAGCATCACTTCAGCATCACCGTGCGTTGTTAGAAATGCAAATTCTTGGACCCACCTACTGAGTCAGAAATTCTGGGTAATCTATGGTTTAAGAAGCCTTACAGGTGATTCTGATACACATTAAAAGTTTGAGATACCCTCTTCTGCATAAATGTTTCCCAAATGTTTGCCATGCTTACTGACTTTGTTACTATTATTTATTTTATTTTATTTTTTTGAGACTGAGTCTCTGTCACCCAGGCTGGAGTGCAGTGGCATGATCTTGGCTTACTGCAACCTTCGCCTCCTGGATTCAAGCAATTCTCATACCTTAGACTTCCGAGTAGCTGAGATTACAGGTGTGCACCATCACTCCCTGCTAATTTTTATATTTTTAGTAGAGTTGAAGTTTTGCCATGTTGGCCAGGCTGGTCTCAAACTCCTGACATCAAGTGATCTGCCTGCCTTGGCCTCCCAAAATGCTGGGATTACAAGCATGAGCCACCGTGCCCAGCCTTGCCTTTATTATTTTTTACTGTTTTCTATTTATTTAATATTTTCCTTTCTGTCAACTCACTTTCTAAAGATTTTAAGTTAATTTTAAAATGAAAGTTTATACCACCATAAAAATAAATACAATGAAAACAAAATGGTGTATTACAAAGATATAACTAGACTCTCTTGTCACTTAGGGTTCCCTATGCTAAAAATTAGAAGTTGTTAAATTTATTAAATAAGTACTGTTGCAAAATGGGAACTATTTTCTTAATCATGATTAGTAACTTTCTCACTGAGTGGCATTTAAAATGTCATGTTGGCGAAATCATATAACCCCTAAAGTCATCTTTTGTGCAAATCTCATACTTTGGAAATTACTGTTCCAGGGAGTATTCATGTTGAAGGAAAGCTGATTGAACTATGTATACCCAAGCCAGTAAGCAGAAATGACTGGACAGATATACAAGCCTGTGAGACAGAGAGGTCTAGGAGATCCCTAGAGAGGTCCATCTAGATCTCCAGGGTGAAATTACCTCATTTAGCTCAATTTCTCACCTCTCCTTTAGTGCTTTGATCCATGGGGGTAGATTATTCTGCAGGATTTCACCAATTGGTTCCATAATGGGAATGTGAAAGGTTCCTGGCTATGGGAAAAGCTGCTTATCAAAGAGAAGCCTGATAGAAATGATAGGGGAAGTGGCTGTGAGTCTGCATTATAGATGGGAACGGAGCATGCTCTGGCATGTTGCTAGGACTAAGCAGTTGATTCACCTGAGTCTAGATACCATGTATGACTGTTATAATTTAATCTACTCCATTGTGTTAGAGGGAATACTTCTCTGCACGTGGTGTTCTATATATTTATTGGTTGATGTGCTTTAGGGTCTAGTAATTATTTATAGCAATAGAATCTTACTTTCCATTGTATCCTCAGGTTGGTGAGTTGCTTTAGTTATTTCTCTATTTCCTTATCTTAGAGATTATGGACATAATTGGCTTCTGTCATCTTTTGACTAAAAATCTAATGTGAATGAAGAATTATACATGAATGTTTATTTTTAAGTAATAGGTTCTGTGATACTGATGATAGGTGTCTGCATTTGAGAAAAGTGTTGTAAAAAGTACAAAGGACAGTCAAGCACCTATATGATGGAACAAATGTTATTTTGTATATTTCTGTCAAATTTTAAAAAGTGTGTAAAGCCTCACAAATAAAGTCTTTTATGATCCCCTTCACTATCTCAGTCCTTTCCCCAGAGGGAAACCCTTTTTGTGAATTTCTTGTATTTTCACTGTGACACAGTATTCCTGCTGTGTTGTTTAAATAGTTTTAAGGCTCACGTCTCCTTCATGGTAATCTTGTTTTCATTTTAACTTCTTGCTTTATCATTGGGTTGTCTGTCACCTCCGTCCTTTGATATTCTCATTTCTTTTCCCTTTTGTATTTCTTTCTTTCTTTTAGATTTGGGGAGGCTCTAGTTAGCTTCTGTAGCTATCACCAGCTGATGAGAACTTGTCTTTTTTAATAGATAAATCAGCCAATCACTTTTTCTTTGATTATTTTCAGCTATTGCTTCGTTGCCAAATATAGCTTTCATTAATTCTAGTTTTGTATATAGAAAGTTCTGGATGATAGAAGGCATCAGCTATCCAAAATGCAAATGTTACAGTATCAGAATTGCAGGTCTGCAAGTAAGTATCAAAATATAAAATTTAGCAGGCTGCAACTTTTTATCCCATGTATCTTAAATTCTGTGTAACCTACTCTAGGACTTAATTTTAAAGTAACTATTCAGGCTTTTCTAATGTCTGTTAATTTAAGACGAGAAATATGCTCATTTCCTAAAGCAGGTATGCCCCAAAACAGAATGGCATTGATCACTGCTAGCTGCCAAGACTCTCTGCTTATATTAATTAGAGAAGATAGGCGGGGCATGGAATAGAGCCCTTGGAATGCAGATTCTTTAGTATTCCTTTTCTCACATTTCCATCATCACCATTCTGATTAGCTTCAAAGATCCTACAAGCTTTTTCTCCTACAGTGAAGGCTGTTTCCCAATCTCATTCTTTATAATCATGTGATATGGATTTTCACAGACAAGTGGGCTAGATTTTCAACATTTAAAAAACATTAATCTTTGATTAATAATGGAATTCTGGAAATTTCTTCTACAATGGGTATTGCATTTTTAAAATGTTCGGCTTGTCATGGGAGTTATTGTGGGGGGTGATACTAGTACCTATTTCTGATTATAAACTTACAGGACCATATGAACCAGAAGATTAAGAAGATTAACTTTTCTGAGCTGTATAGCACCCTTGTGTTTGCATTTTCTGGAGGAAAGGAAAGCTGCATTGTTTTATTGGAAATAACTTGATGTCACATTTGGAAGGCAGACTATCATAATTGTTTTTTCCTGTTGCTATCTTTGGCATAGTACTCTTTCTTTTCCTTTCCTTATGTAATAAACACATGCCTGAAAAGTTTAGCATATCAGGACATATAAAATGTTTTCAAAGCATCTATATAATTATGTTAAGACATGGGTGATGAGTCCTTTTGTAAAATGAACCCTATGCTTTGAACTGTTTAAATATACAGTGGGTTAAACTGAGTGTATATATTAACAAGAGCATATGGAGTAAGGGAGTAATGTTTTTTAAAAGGTTAACTACAAAAGGATTTGTATAGGTGGGTTTTAAGCTGAATTCTAGAGGAACAACAAAGGTAGGTGGGAGAAGTTGGTAAGAGTGGGTTAGAAAGTTAGAGGAAGATGTAAAAGTGATCAGATTAGTATAATAGTGTGTAGCAGTAGTAATCACTTTTACTTTGGTTCCACATGAAGACACAAGGTGTTTCTTTTCTTTTTTTTTTCCTTTTGAGACAGATTCTGGCTCTGTGGGCCAGGCTGGAGTACAGTGTCACCATCTTGGCTCACTGTAACCTCCACCTCCCAGGTTCAAGTTATTCTCCTACCTCAGCTTCCCAAGTAGCTGGGATTACAGATTCGTGCCACCATGCCCAACTAATTTTTGGATTTTTAGTAGAGACAGGGTTTCACCATGTTGGCCAGGCTGGTCTTGAACTCCTGACCTCAAGTGATTCGCCTACCTTGGCCTCTCAAAGTGCTGGGATTACGGGCATGAGCCACCATGCCCTGCGACACAAGGTTTTACTTGTGCACTGCTTTAGATCTCTTTCTGTCCTGGACTAGATTAGAAATTGGCCATAAATCTTTATACAGTTCCCACATTACTATGTGAACTCAGCAGCTTATTTTGGAAGAAATGGAGAGAGGAATGTTTCTCTGCATTTGGGGATTCAAGGGGTCAGGGAAACAATCTTTAAACTTTTGGTGCTATACCTCTCTACCTGTAGCTTTCCTTTCAGTGAAGGGTTATGGATCTTATGTCAGAGAGAAGGGAACTGTTCTGTCTCAAGCCCACTGTGACATGTGACCCTTAACTAGTTTACTTGTGAGAAGGGCTTTGGTTGCCACACTAGAAAATGTGGGAGGGCTTCCTTTCCGCTGCCCCCATTTATAGACGTGGGTGTGCCTCCATTGCTTTGTATGCTGTTGCATTTTCTCCTCCCTCTTGTTTTCCCTAAGCTAAGCTCTAAGCTAATTCTGTACAAAAAAAATACTGATTGTTTTTGTAAATTGCTTGCCGTTAATGCCTGATAATGTACAGTAAAATAGGATTCTGCATACCATTAAATATGTCAAATATTACAAACTTTAAGGTTCTTTTGAAATTACAATACTAAACTCAGTTCACTTTTGCTTAGCCTTCACAGTTGTTGATCACATAGCATGGTCATCCACTCACAGCTTAAAAAAATACAGGGAGCATCGGAGAGAATGGGTAAAGTAAAATTTTGATGTTTTTAAAATAGCACCTAAATCTATGAAAGTTGATTTGGTTTCTTGTTTCTATGGGAGGGAGAGGGTGGGGAGTACTGGGGGGAAGGGGTGGATATTGGGAAGATAGCATGCACCATATAAAATCATGTCAGAGACCATCTAGGCTAAGGTTGTAAATGTTGCTAATACATTTTAAGTATTAATGGAAGTTTCAGAAAAGGCAGGACCATAGAATGGCAGTGTTGGGAATTACAGTGGGCTTATTTTTTTCCTCCTGACTTACGGAAGGGGATTTTGAGAATAGCAGTATTTGAGTACAATTTGGAGAGGAGGCTTTCTTTTAAAGTGACTTGTCCGTATTCCCTGAGTGGAACTGGCTGCCTCAGTACCACCTTAGGCTCTGATACATTGGTGAAAGACCTGGAGAAGAATAATATGCATCCTCATTTTTTTTGTATTCTTGTGACTCAGGTGTTCTCAAAGATTATAATTCATGAAACTCATGAAGGGGTTGAACAAAAGAGGGAGATAAGAGAGTTGTTTCTCAGTAGAAAATTTGGTAGAAACAGGAATTAACAGAAATTTGATGTTTCTATTAAAATGAAAAACACTTCACTTGCTAGAGTTCTAAATCAAGTTTCTAATTCTAAAAACTTGGCTCTGTAGTTAACATACAAGGCCTAATTAACTATTGTAGAGGTTATAGGACAGAGATGCCTCCACGTGTTTATAGGTAGGATATTTTTTGTTGTTGACAAAAATAACTTCGTCTAGTTCTCCAGTACATTATTTTAATTTTTTTTACTTTATACACTAAAAATTTGGATTGAAAAAATGAAAAATGTCAGAAATCAAATGTTACTCAAAAGTGTTATTTTGATCCCAACTTTGCAATTCTTCTACATTAAGCCATAGACTAGACTAGAAATTGGCCATAGATCTTTATACAGTTCCCACATTATTATGTGAACTCAGCAGCTTATTTGCCAAAGCCAAATATGGTTTACTTACTGGTCTCCCAATCCTTTTTGCTTCTATAAGCTTTGTCAAAGATATTACTCCAATTTGTAGTGCTCTTTTTTCTACTTTCCTTTGATCTAAGTTCTATCTTTCCTTCAAAATTTGGCTATTCATTTCATGAAGCTTTTCCTAGTATCTCCAGTTTTGGTGGTAATTTTAGTCTATGCAGCCCTGAAGTACCACCTAATGGAAACACACATTTGACACTTGTATCATGTTATCTTAAATTATAACTTATTACTCCATTAATATATCCTTGGCCAGATGCAGTGGCTTCTGCCTGTAATTTCAGTATGTTGGGAGGCTGAGGTGGGAGGATCATTTGAGGGCAGGAGTTGGAGATCAGCCTGGGTAACATAGTGAGATCCTGTTTCACAAAAAATTTTTAAAAAGTATTATGTCCTATTTCTTTAGCAAAATCATTGGCTCCTTCAGAGGAGAGAACTTGTCTTATATGCCTCTTCATAATTCCATTGCCTAGCACAGCAGATGTGGTCACTAATAAGTTTGATTCTGTGATTTGTATCCATTGTTAGTGTGACAAGGTATTTTTTTTTTTCATAATTTAGGTTTTTTTATTATGACTTTATGCCCACAAAACCCAAAGATAAAATACATTAAACTGAAAATAATTTATTGTATTATAAGGAGATTTGGTTCATAAAATAGGCTTTTTATAAAATAGGCACTGTTTTACCTAGTTCTTATGAAAAACATGGTTTGGGCCAGATATCTTGACAGAAACCAAAATTACCAGCAGTTTTCTTTTAAAATTCATTGTTGGTTTAGCCAAATTGTACTTCCATGGAATAAGCCCAAATAAATTTGTTAAATACTGCATGGTTATTCAGCCAGATTGTTTTCAAATGTCAACCTTAAAGTCTCTTAAGCAGAACTTTAAAAATACCAATAAACCGATAGTTGCTCTTCTCTCTCAGGATATTTCTGTATCTCAAATTATTCAGTGTTTTATTATTTCATTGTTTTAAAGATAATGGCTGCTATTTGATAGCTGTATTTGCTTTGTTTGCTACAGTTATCAAATATTTATGGAGCACCCATTCATTTGTAGTGAGGAGTTATTTTAAAATGCTTTTTGGAATTTATAGAAACAGATTCTGTTTTTAAAAGCTTACCAGGGAAAATGTGTACAACTATTATGTATCCATAAAAATTTAAAAAAACACAAGAAGCTCACCAGGGATACTTGCTGGTTTGCTGTATTTCTATTTGGAATTGTTCGTATTTTAACTGATAGCTGTGTCTTCAGGGCACAATTAATATTTGAATGTGAGTTGTTAAGCAAAAATCAGTTCTCTACTTGATGAAATGTTTGATTAGTAAAACTTCACCCTGATTTTATTTGAAGGCCTGAGCCATTAGTTTAACAAAGGACTGAAATGATTCCGCTGTTGCATTACCAAAACATTTCAATACTTTTAGCAGGAAGAATGCTAGATACATAAGGGTTTTTTTTGTTTTGTTTTGTTTTGTTTCAACTTTAAAATTTTATCATTTTTAAATTCCTTAATATAATTAGGGTACAGATTGGAAATGAAATTTTTTTCTTAGATGGTAGGAAGCAAAAAGCCTCTAATAGCATTGACATTCTGGTATGAGCTTATCATAGTACCCTTCTACATGAGCGTGAGGCCCTCACCAAAGTCTTGATGAAACGTACTTTAAAAAATAATACTTTCTTAAAACCCCACTTGGCTCAAAGACATTGTCCAGAGCTCCAGTTTTGGACTTTTACCTGTAGTCAGTCATACAGTTTATCTGGGGTTATACTTAAGTCATTATTTTAAAAAATGAAACACCCTGATTTTGTTCACTTTTGTTTTTATATAAAAGAATCTTTACAGTCAACATGTACTTCTAGGTGCTGTATTGAAATTGCTGGCAGAGTTTATTCTATACAAAATGAACAATCTGGCCCCTTGTTTTATTTGTAAAGGTTCAATGTATCTATGCCTGCCTACCTCAATCTGCAAGGGAATGTCAGAAAGGCCCCGCATTCGCCAAGCCGTGAGTTATCACTAACTTTTCAGATGTGTTAATGAATGTGGAACAAAAGCAGTTGTGTTTAAAAGGAAAAAGGACCACCAAAATAACTTTTATTATAGTAGCAGGCGTAAACCCTAAACTGAATATCCAAATTGTGTCAAAAATAACCTACTAGAGACAAGCTTCTAGAAAACCTATTGTTGAACTGCTCTGAAGCTATCATTTTAGCTATAAGTTACTGTTGTTAAAATTTTATATACCCTGGTTGCAAATTAGAATCGTTTTGAAAATATTTTTAACCAAGTTAAAACAATTTGAACAAAATCTTACCCCATCTAAAAATGATACTATTTAGTTGAATTTAAGTTAAGCTCTTCAGTATATGACCATATAAAGGGGTAAAGTTTTAACCTTTTTTGTTATTCACATGTGAAAATACAGAAATTAAATGATTGAGTCACATCCTACATGAAAGTTTTTGGAGTCCTCCAGGCATATCATATGAAGTACAGAGGTATTTATATCTTTTTTTTGGCACCAGTAGTTCTCGCTTCAGTAATTCACCAGTAGGTTTTCATTCATCGATGATGTATCAATTTAAGGCTAAAATAAAACACCTACATTTCTTAGGGCTTATCATTCTATATAGAAAGAGGAAACATCCTTATGAGTTTTTCTTTTGTTTTTCCAAAGAGATTCTAAGCAAAAAAATTGTAACTAACATCTATATTTTGTTGTTGGAGCTAGTTACCTTTCTTTTTCTTAGATTCTTTAACATTTTGAGTAGATAGCCATATTTGAGAAGCAGGCTGGATGCTTCTGTTGCTTAGGAGGTAGGTGTATCGTGTTATATGAAGACAGAATGAATTTAAATGTACCCAGTTTGGCAATATAAAAAAGTGCAGACTGCATAAAACTTGGAGGTATGGAACCTTTGGACGCATGAAAGTTAACGTTTCGTTTAGGCAATGTGCCTTTGTTTGACTGGTGTGTAAGTCCTTCTTCCAGGTTTGTACGCTCTTAAACGCGTTACTCTACCCTCTCTAACTCCTCC
Source organism: Plecturocebus donacophilus (assembly GCA_004027715.1). Lineage (NCBI taxonomy): Eukaryota > Metazoa > Chordata > Mammalia > Primates > Pitheciidae > Plecturocebus > Plecturocebus donacophilus. The sequence goes on along the minus strand of PVKP010035722.1, from coordinate 8,221 downwards.
CAGCAGCAAAAGGGAGACACTTCAGCTGGAACAAAATAGTGGAAGAAATGGCGTCTGGGGTTCAGTGGGGATTCGCAGTGTGTATGCAATGTTTGCAAGATTATTTTTTATGTTTTTCAATTACTGTAAATAAAAATATATCAATGCTTAGTGTCAAGAAGGGAACATTGTATACCAGTATAAACTTTCTTAGTGGGTCTACAAGTTGCTTAACCTCTCGGGGCCTCAGTTTTCTCATCTGCAATATGAAGGAGTTGGACTCGATAATCTTTAAAGTCCATTCCTGCTCTAAAATCCTGTGCTTTTCTGAAGTACTCTATTTAACAGAATGCATTGCTTTCTCACTTTGACTATTTGAATTACGTATGCAGTACACTTACTGCAACTGCATGTTGTCTAAAATAGTTTTTCTATAGGATGTATGTAAAAACTAATCCCTCTTGAGCTGATTGATAATGTGTGTATGTAGCCACACATAAAAAGCTAGTAATAGTAGGGCTCTCAGAAAATACTTTCCAGTTGTCTAACCTTGAGTGTTATTAACTCTTCTATATTACAGGAGATACTACTCGTCAACGAATCAAATTCAGTGATGACAGAGTATGCAAGAGTCACCTTCTCAACTGTTGTCCTCATGATGTCCTTTCTGGAACTGTATGTATTTACTAAATGTATTGTTTGATTACTGATATGCTGCAATAATGAACTACTTGATAAAGTCTTAATTCTGTGTCAAAAGAATTGTGAGGAGGGATTTGCATCCTTTATTGTTTGTTTGTTCACAGTCATTCAAATCTTCAGTAATGGGTTTCCTCACAGAAGTGGTTGATATGTTTTGTTTTATACTTTTTTCTATTCTTCAGAGCAAAAATTTTTTAAAAGCATGTTTGGAATACAGAAGTAGTTATATAGCATTTGTACTTTTAGTTAAATAAAATAACTTACTGTTAAAATAGTTCTTTTACTGTTAAACAGTAGACTTTGTCTAGTACTATACATTTTTGTTAAGATTTGTACACATTTATATTGTGGAATGAGTGGAGAAATGTATTAGTTAATACTTACATCCACACAGCTTAATTTGAGAGTATTGTTACTTAAAATGTTGCTCCTGCTAATACTGTAAAGCTCAGATTAGATTCTGTGTCTGCAGAGATGTTGATCTTAGAGTATCATTATTTTACTTTGGAAGACCCACATGATGGACCTGTTGGAATATGGGACAAATAATTTGATTCTCCGACTTTTGGATTTGGTTGAAACGATTACAAGTAGCTTCCCTTCATAGCTGCATCTGATGCTGGAGGGGAGCTCTAGTAGAGGCTAAACCTCAAACTGGCTTTAGTTCTCATTTGCCAGAAATGACTGAAATGAAGATTTCTGACTTGCCTTTTCAGAAGCAGTGACTTTCTTAGTCAAAGATATATCTAAATGAGTAGTTTCTTTGATAGGAAACCACTTTGATAGGAAGAGTTAAAATTAAAGATGTGCCCCAAAGAGGTATGTTTTAAGGTATATGCAACAGGAAACACCTTTATCTTTCCAGTAGGAAAGACAGTTGAAACTTTATTATATTAATAGGAAAAAAGAGCATAAGTTTGATTTAAAATAATACTACAAGGTGAGAAATCCAGCTTCTGAGCACTGGAATTAGGAAGGACTGTGACAGATAAACATAATAAACTCTAAACGGTTTTTTTTTTTTGAGACGGAGTCTCACTCTGTCGCCCAGGCTGGAGAGCAGTGGCGTGATCTCAGCTCACTGCTACCTCTGCTTCCCGGCTTCAAGCACTTCTCCTGCCCCAGCCTCTGGAATAGCTGGGATTACAGGCTTACACCCCTACACCACCATGCCTGGCTAATTTTCGTATTTTTAGTAGAGATGGGGTTTTACCATGTTGGCCAGGCTGGTCTTGAACTCCTGACCTCTGGCCTTTTTTTGTTTGTTTGTTTTGAGACAGTCAGGCTGTGAACACTGCCTACTGCAGCCTCCACCTCCCCGGTTTAAGACTTGCTCCCCTCAGCCTTTTAAGTAGCTGTAATTACAGGTGCATACCACCATGCTCAGCTAATTTTTGTATTTTTTTATAGAGACTAGGTCTCACCATATTACCCAGGCTGGACTCGAACTCCTGGCCTCAAGTGATCCTCCTGCCTCAGCCTCCCAAAGTACTGGGATTACAGGCATGAGCCACTGTGCACCGCCATAATAAACTCCTTTATCTACTTTCTAACATTTTCATAATTATTTTCTACTGTGCTATATATAATGCATCTGAAATCTATAAAATCTATGATTGTAGTATACTCTGATTTTCCATGTTTAATATTGTATAAAATTTAACTGTTATTTTATTTGAAAATTTTTAACTTTAAATTTTATTTAATGGCTAAATTACCACTTGAGATACATTTTGAGAACAACATTAAAACTACTCGAGGCCAGGAGTTTGAGACTAATGTGGTCAACATAGCAAAACTCCATCTCTACAAAAAAAATTTTTTTTAAAAATTAGCCTGCTATGGTGGCATATTCCTGAAGTCCTAGCCACCTGGGAGGCTGAGACAGGAGGATTGCTTGAGCTCAGAAATTCAGGTGAGCTGTGATCACACCACTGCACTTCACCCTCGGCAACAGAGTGAGGCCCTGCCTCAAAAAAAAAAAAAAAAAAAAAAAAAAATTAGCAGTTACAATTCAGTGTTTTTCATTCTTCATTTAACAGCAGAAAAGAAATAGGCATCTTCAACATAAAGAGGTGTGAACCATTACACTCTGTCCCCAAAAGCATTTGTTCTGTGGGGTTTGACTGCTAAGAAGCCATAGCTCTGTAATAGGCTATTTGTACATAGAGTGAACTGCTAGATTTTTTGAGTCCTTAAGGACACCACTGTATGACACTTTTGGAGTCTCACAAAGTGCTTTACCTAGTCCTCAAAACTCTGTTTAAATTCTGAAAGTTTCACAACTCAAGTAATCCTCCCATCTCAGCCTCCCAAAGCACTAGGATTACAGGCATGAGCCACTGTGCCTGGCCTTAACTGTCGACTTTGTAATGCTTTTTCTTTGTTGTGTACCTAAAGATTTCATGCCTAAAGGTTGCCCTTTAGTTTCCGGACATTGTGCCTAAGATCTGTCATTTGCAGAATATGATTTACCAATGTTTTAGGTTATTTAGAAAAAGAATACAGAAAAGCCATGCATGGTGGCACATGCTTGTAGCCCCAGCAATTTTGGAGGCTGAGGTGGGAGGATTGCTTGAATTCAGGATTTCAAATTCAGCCTAGACAATATAGTTTAGACTCTGTCTCAAAAAAAAAGTGTCCAGAAATGCATTTCCTGCCTGTTTTTTCATTATAAAAAGGTTGGAACATTATATCAAGCATTTAGAGATGGAGAGTGTAATTTGTTTTTTATTTTCCTTTTATAATTATATAATTTTATTTTCTTTTATAATAATAGAGATGGGGTGTCACCATGTTGGCCAGGCTGGTCTCGAACTCCTGACCTCAGGCGATCCACCCATCTCAGCCTCCCAAAGTGCTGGGATTACAGGCATGAGCCACCGTGCCTGGCTGGAGAGTGTAATTTGTAAAAATTGTCTTCGTAACTGACAGTTTGGAATTTTGTGGAACTGAGTTTCATGAAAATGCACTTAAAAGATTTTACCTTTCATTACTCTGGCATAACTAATTTCTTTTTGGAGACGGAGCCTTGCTCTGTTGCCCAGACTGGAGTGCAGTGGTGCGATCTCTGCTCAGTGCAACCTCTGTCTTCTGGCTTCAAGCAATTCTCCTGTCTCAGCCTCCTGAGTAGCTGGGACTATAGGTACATGCCACCATGCCTGGGTAATTTTTGTAGTTTTAGTAGAGACAGGGTTTCACCGTGTTTACCAGGCTGGTCTCGAACTCCTGACCTTGTGATCCACCTGTCTTGGCCTCCCAAAGTGCTGGGATTACAGATGTGAGCCACCTTGGCTGGCCTGGCATAACTAATTCTTCAGCTAATAAATTAATCAGGGCCTGGTGCAGTGGCTCACACATGTAATCTCAGCACTTTGGGAGGCTGATCTGTTGAGGTTAGGAGTTTGAGACCAGCCTGGCCAACATGGTGAAACTCCATCTCTACTAAAAATACAAAATAATTAGCCAGAAGCCTGTGATCCCAGTTACTTAGGAGGCTGAGGCAGGAGAATTACTTGAACCCGAGAGGTAGAGGTTCCAATGAGCTGAGATCGTGCCACTGTACCCCAGCCTGGGCAAAACAGCCGAGACTCTGTTTCAACAACAGCAACAAAAAGGCTTGGATTATTTTTCTGTTCCTCTAGGATATTTTCATATTGTAGTCTCTCTCTTTTCCTCGTTTTGGCCCACTTGGTTTCTCCCTACATTTACTGTAGGCAGAATCCCCTTTCAGATTTAGGCAAAACAAAAAATCCTAAGCCAAGTTGTTATTTTTTCCCCCAACACATTGCTTCTGGTACATATCTTCCCTGAGGAAAGATAAGGAAATTGATGTGCTTTAAAAAATAATTCTATCTAGCTCTTAGTGATCTGGAAAAAAGATATGTGACAGTAATAATTTATAGTAGGCTTTAAATGTAAACCAAAGATGATAACAGAAACATGAAATTAAGATCTTCAGACATGGAAAATTTATACTCTCATAGTATGCCTGTTCAAAATTCAGAAATCACCACCAGTTTTATTCGAGCCCTCATTAATGTAACTTTACCGTTGGTAGGCGCTCATATCTTCTAGTATAAAGTCATCATTTTACAGATGAGAAAAACTAAGGCTTAGAGAAATTACACTGTCAAATGTCTCACAATAAAAAAACCCACAGTATTGTATACCATTTAGGAGTCTTAGAGTTACTTAAATCTGTAAATACTTAAAACAATTTTTTGTTAGTTTTTTAGGTAATTCAGTTACTTAGGGCAGTGACTTTTAGATGTTTCTGAAATATCCTTGGAGGCATCTCATATACTAAGGATTTGGGAGTAGGCTAGTCCATTCTATTTCAACTCAAATTTTACATATTTTAGTTTTTTAAGACATGGTCGCACTCCTGCCCAGACTGGAGTACAGTGGTGCCATCTTGGCTCACTGCAACCTTAACCTCCTGGAATCAAGTCACGCTCCTGCTTCAGCCTCCAAGTAGCTGGGTTTACAGGTGTGCGCCACCAGACATGGCTAAAATTTTTTTTTTTTTTTTTTTTGAGGTAGAGTCTCAAACTGTTGCCCAGGCTGGAGTGCAGTGGCGTGATCTCAGCTTACTGCAACCTCCGCCTCCTCGGTTCAAGCGATTCTCCTGAGTAACTGAGATTACAGGCACATACCACCATGTTCGGCTAATTTTGTATTTTTAGTAGAGATGGGGTTTCACCATGTTGGTCAGGCTGGTCTCAAACTGCTGACCTCAGATGATCCGCCCTCCTCAGCCTCCCCAAGTGTTAGGATTGCAGGCGTGAGCCACCTCGCCTGGCCTACATATTTTTTAAACATAGTGATTTTTCATGATATTTTGTTTAAAGGAGGATCTCCTGTTTTAAAAAGGGGGACTTTTAAAAGAACTGATCTTGAAAAATACAGATAGAGTTGAGGACTTTGATATTGTCACAGTCATCATCATTTATTTATTTATTTAACTTTTAGTCTCTCTGTTGCCCAGGCTGGAGTGCAGTGGTGCGACCTTGGCTCACTGCAACCTCTGCCTCCTGCGTTTGAGTGGTTCTCCTGCTTCAGTCTCCCAAGTAGCTGGGACAACAGGCGTGCGCAACCACACCTGGCTGATGTTTGTGTTTTTATAGAGACAGGGTTTCACCATGTTTCCCTGGCTGGTGTTGAACTCCTGGGCTCTAGAGATCCACCAGCCTAGGCCTCTCAAAAGTGCTGGGATTATAGGAATGTGCCACCATGCCCAGCCTAAAATCACTAAAGTAAGAATTTATCTACTTACTTGAAGTGATTGGATGGGATTATTGGTGGTCAGATACTCTGACTGAACGTTATGGTGCACCATTAGGTGCCAGGTTTTATCCCAAGCGCACCTTTTACTGTTTGAAACTCCTTTTTTATTGCTATCCTGACTCTCTTTTAAAACCTGATCTAAAATCAGTTACTTGGGTACATACAAACTCGAACTTTAAAACTGCTGAGTATCTGTTTTTTTAATGAGAAGAAGTCTTGCTTTGTTGCCCAGGCACTGGGGTGATCTCAGCTCACTGTAACCTTCACCTCCCTATGTATAAGCAATTCTCCTGCCTCAGCCTCCCAAGTAGCTGGGATTACAAAGGCATGCCACCGTGCCTGGCTAATTTTTGTATTTTCAATAGAGATGGGGTTTCACCATATTGGTTGGCCAGGCTGGTCTGAACTGACCTCAGGTAATCTGCTCACTTCGGCCTCCCAAAGTGCCGGGATTGTAGGCATGAGCCACCACGCTCTGCCCTGGAGTATCTTTGGTAGTACATGTGTAAAAGCCAGGAAAATATGGAAATCCAGAATAAGTGCTGAGGAGTGGACCTGCACAAAATTTTCTCAAGCAGCCACTAGAATGTAAGTTCATAAGGGCAGGGACATTGTACTTTTTACTGCTATATCTGAAACATCTAGAACAGGGTTTATTTATTGTATCAAATGAATATTCAGTCCACCCAAAAGTAGAATGCTACATAACTATTTCAAAAACCAACAGTGAATTTCAAAAATTAACAATTATGAATGGCAAAAGGGTTACTAGTTAACAGATACGGAACTGGAAGGGGAGAGTATCTTGGTTTTGTTGGATTTTTTTTTGAGACCGAGTTTCGTTCTTGTTGCCCAAGCTGGAGTGCAATGGCTTAATCTTGGCTCACTGCAACCTCCGCCTCCTAGGTTCAAGCGATCCTCCTGTCTCAGCCTCCTGAGTTGCTGGGATTACAGGTGTGCGCCACCATGTCTGGCTAATTTTTTGTATTTTTAGTAGAAACAGGGTTTCACCATGTTTGCCAGGCTGATCTTGAACTCCTGACCTCGTGATCCGCCCGCCTCAGCCTCCCAAAGTGCTGGGATGACAGACGAGAGCCACTATGCCCAGCCCTGGCTGTATTTCTTATCAAAATATGACACCACCTATGCAGGTGTGAAAAATCAATCTGCAAATTCTTTAAATCTCTTCCCATGAATGATTTATTTTGGGGCCGCCTTAGTAGTATTTAAGTATTTAAGATTAAGTATTATTTAGCTAAGATTAAGATTTGAGGAGATCTGAATGTGGAGATCTCATGTTTTTGGCATTAACCCTGATTATTGGCTTGATACTTATTTAGTCAAGCCAATAATCAGGGTTAATTTTTAGATCTTCCCAGTTGGCCAAATGACCCAGGTTTTACCATATTTAGCTTTGAAGTGTGTTGTGTCCTTATTTTAAGCAGATTTGCTGTATTTCATTTTTCTTAGTCTGTTACAAAAATATACATTCCTTAACTATTTCTGGAGACTGCCTAAATAAAATATGCATTTGGTGCCCACGAAGTTAACAATGTTTTAAAAGTTTCCCAGTGAATAATTAAAATTTTACTATTAAACCTTAAAAACGAAGACTTTACTTGTTTAACGCATTTTTTGCAAATAAGAACAAGAATATCAGAAATATTCGACTTGGGATACTGAAGCCCTTTGGAAATAATCCTTTTCTGTCATTCCGAATAATAATTTTTTTTTAAGAGTTGGGGGTCTGTTTCCAGGCTGGAGTGCAGTAGCTATTCACAGGAGTAATCATGGTGTGCACTACAGCCTTGAACTCCTGGGCTCATGTGATCCTTCCAACTCAGCCTTTTGAGTAGCTGGGACTACTGTAGATACAGACCACCATATCTGGCTCTATTCTGAATGATCTTATGATCATTCATTTTATATACTATTTTAAATACTTTAATGCAGTTCAGACTTGTGGAGGTAATTTTTTTCCTCATGGTGACCCAGAAACCATGTATAGTAATGTCTTGTTCTGGTTTAGTCTTCGTTTCTAGTTGAGATTTGTTAGCACTTTTGTGTATTACTTGGATTAATGGTTAAGTACAGATACACATTCATATGGGTATGATGGACTGTAGTGTTGATGTCCATTTAATGAATTTCTCTATACCCATCAGCCAGCTTTAGGAAATATTTTACACATGGCCTACTTTTATTTATAATCACATATATTCCTTCCCCCTCTTTTTTTTTTTTTTTTTTT
>PVKP010035721.1:0-23044 GCA_004027715.1 Plecturocebus donacophilus | reverse complement strand
TGTTTCTTAGTTTTCCTTCGGGGGGCGCTCCTTCCCCACAGAGCTGGGCCTTCCCGGGTTCAGCTGTGCTTCTCAGTCCTCAGCGCTTCCAATTGTTGTTCTCCTTGTGGGGATGGGACCAGCCGAGCCCGACTAAAAGGGCACCACCCAGTCCCGCACACTCCGCACCGAGAAGCGCCACGCCGGCCAAAAGAGTCGCACTGGCGACCCGTGTGGCTCCCTCGCCAGGAAACTTCCAGTCCGTGGACATCAAATATTCGTCTGCAACTGCGGCGTTCACTCGCTCTCTGCGCCCTCACCGCGAGCTGCAATCTGGAGCTGCTGCTACGCGGCTATTTTGGATCTCTCTCTGTTGAGGATTTTTGCATCTACATTCATCCTGATTATTGGTCTGTAGTTTTCTTTTTTTGTTATGTCATTTCCTGGTTTTGGTATTAGGGTGATACTGACTTCATAGAATTATTTAGGGGTGATTCCTCTTTTCTCTGTCTTGTGGAATAGTGTCAATAGTATTGGAAAAAATTCTTTGAATGTCTTATATAATTCAGATGTGAATCCGTCTGATCCTTAACTTATTTTTTGTTGGTATCATTTTAATTACCATTTCTATCTTATTGCTAGTTATTGGTCAATTCAGAGTTTCTATTTCTTTCTGGTTTAATCTAAGAGGGTTGTATATTCCCAAGAATTTATCCATGTCTTCTAGGTTTTCTAGTTTATGCACATAAACGTGTTAATAGTAGACTTGAATGATCTTTTGTATTTCTGTGGGATCACTTGTAATAGCTCCCCTTTCATTTCTAATTGAGTTTATTTAGATCTTCTCTATTTTTCTTGGTTAATGTCACTAATGATCTATCAATTCTGTTTATCTTTCCAAAGAACTAGACTTTTTCTTTATTTCTCTTTTGTATTTTTTCTGTTTGTTTTTATTTCATTTAGTTCTGCTCTGATCTTGGTTGTTTGTTTTCTTCTACTGTTTTTGGTTTCGGTTTGTTCTTGTTTCTCTAGCTCCTGGAGATGTGACAATAGGTTGTCTATTTGTGCTTTTTTAGACTTTTTATGTAGGCATTTAATGCTATGAACTTTCTTCTTAGCATTTTATTTTCTGTATCTCAGAGGTTTTCATAACTTGTGTCTCTTTTATCATTCAGCTCAAACAATATCTTATTTCCATTTTGATTTACCCAACAATCATTCTGGAGGTTATTTAATTTCCATGTATTTGTATGATTTAACTTTTGAAGTTGATTTTCAATTTTATTCTAGTGTGGTCTGAGAGAGTACTTGTTATAATTTAGATTTTCATAGATTTGTGGAGACTTGTTTTGTGGTATACCATATAGTCTATCTTAGAGAATATTTCATGTGCTGATGAATAGAATGTATATTCTTCACTTGTTGGGTATAATGTTTTATAAATATCTGTTAAGTCAATTTGTTCTACGGTATAGTTTAAGTCTATCATTTCTTTATTGAGTGTCTATCTTGATTACCTGTCTAGTGCTGTCAGGGGAGTATTGAACTCCCCCATTATTATTGTGTTGCTTTCTATCTCATTTCTTAGTTCTAATAGTAATTGTTTTATGAATTTGGGAGCTCCAGTTTTAGGTGAATATGTATTTAGAATTGTAATATCCTCCTGTTGGGCTTGTCATGTATCCTTATATCATGTCTCTCTTTGTGTTTTTTAACTGCTGTTGCTTTAAAGTTTTTTTTTTTTTCTGATTTAAGAATAGCTATTCCTGCTCACTTTTAGTGTCCATTTGCATGAAATATGTTTTCTCACCACTTTATCTTACATTTTTTGTGAGTCTTTATGCATCAGGTGAGTATCTTGAGGACAGCAGATACTTTAGTGGTGACTTCTTATTCCTTCATCATTCTGCATCTTTTCAGTGGAGGATTTAGATGATTTACATTCAACATTAGTATTGAGATGTGAGGTTCTTTTCTATTTATTTTTCTATGTGTTGCCTGAAGACCTTGTTTTATTTTTCACTGTGTTGTGTTACACGTTCTAGGAGATTAATGCTTTAAGGAGGTTATATTTTGAATTTCAAGGATTTTTTTTTTTTTTTTTTTTAGATTTAGAGCTCCTAAATCTTAAAAAAAAGATTTGGAGTTTCTGAAGTTTGCTGCTTAATATGATTAGGCCTAAAAATGCTAAGGACTCTACTTCTAATAGTATGGAGAACACTGATAGTCCTTGGTGTAAACTGTTTAAAGAGTTATGCAAAATAAATGAATTTGATACTCCTGACTCACCATTCATAAGAAGTAAGAAGTTTAGTGACTCCATAACACTTTTGACCATATGTGGAAAGCCAGAAAACATAATGAAGTTGGTTGGTTTGTTGCTCCTATGTTCACTGGACAAAATGATGAAAAAACAATGATGAACTCAGGGATTCTGTCTGCCAACTTCAGTAGCAGGTACTAAGCCTCAAATCTAGGATTGCCCCGAGCCAGAGTCTTATCTACTGTAGAGAAAGAGCTGAAATTGTAGAAAATCAGATGTAAGCTCTTATCATGCAAGTGGTTGACCTGCAACAAAAGGTGCACTCACAGCCTTGCCAGGTGTCTACTGTTAAAGTGAGGGCATTGATTGTAAAAGAATGGGACCCTACACCTTGGAATGGGGGCATGTAGGAGAACCCTGATGAAACTAGGGACACTGAGCTTGTAAACTCTGTTAAGTCAAAAAAGATTCTATTAGTTTATTTTCTTGGTTAGCAGAAATACAGATTAAAAGATGGCCTACTGTGAATGAGCTGGAAATGTTTGATCTTCTTTGGTTTAATATGCAGAAAGGGATCTAAAACTTAGGGAGATTGGGATGCAGGAGTTGATTAGTCACTTTAGACCTACACATGCCATCTGGGAGGGTCCAGAGGATATACCCATGACCAATATTTTGCAAAATAGATTTGTGAGGGGAACACCTGCATCTTTGAGGAACACTGTGATTTTGTTTTCTTCTCTGTATGCCAGATCTAACAGTAAAAACCGCAGTCATTGAATGACAAAATTTAAATTCAATGGGAGTAATTGGATATCAAGGTAGCAGGGGCCAAGTGGCAGCACTCAACCCTAAAAGACAAGGTAGGCATAGCTCTCATAATGGACAGCAGAGACAAAGCAGCAATTAAAATAGTTTGACTTGTGTAGAGCTCTGGCATTGGCTAATTAATCACGGTTTTCCTAAAAGTGAAATTGATAGGAAGCCTATCGCCTTCTTACTTAATTATTATAAGAAAAAAACTTCCAGGTAGAGTGGACAAAGGGCTAGTTTGAAATATAGAAACAGATAATCATAGCACCTCAATCAATTTCCAGATTTGAGCCAGTTTACGGACCAAGAACCCTTTGAATGAAAGGGAGGCTGGGTGCCCTAGAGAAAGGACCCTACTACACTACTGACAATTTATGATGTTACTCATTCTCCCATTCTTCCCCAAAGACATCTCCTGACTTTTATCAATGTAATTGTGCATTGAGGAAAGGGAAATGATCAGATTTTTTGGTTACTACTGGACACTGGCTCTGAGCTGACATTGATTCCAGGAGACGTGGGATGTCACCGTGGTCCTCCAGTTAAAGTAGCGGCTTAGGGAGGGTCAGGTAATTAATAATGTTTTAGCTCAGGTCCGACTTACAGTAAGTCCCTGGACTAATCCTGTGTGGTCATTTCCCCAGTGCCAGAATGCATAATGAGTATAGACATACTTAGCAGCTGGCAGAATCCTCATATTGGCTTCCTGATTGGTAGAGTGAGAGCTATTATGGTGAGAAAGGCCAAATGGAAGACATTAGAGCTGACTCTTCCTAGAAAAACAATAAATCAAAAACAATATTGCATCCCTGGAGGGACAGAGGAGATTAGTGCAAGGATCAAAGTCTTGAAAGATGCAGGGGTGGTGATTTCCACTACCTCCCCATTCAACTCTCCTATTTGGCTGGTGCAGAAGACAGATGGATATTGGAGAATGACAGTGGACTATTGTAAGCTTCACCAAATGGTGACTCCAATTGCAGCTGCTGTACCAGATGTGGTTTCATTGCTTGAGCAGATTAACACATTTCCTGGTACCTGGTATGCAGGCATTGATTTGGCAGATGCCTTTTTCTCCCATAACAATGGGCCATAAGGCCCACCAGAAGCAATTTGCCTTCAGCTGGCAAGGACAGCAATAGACTTTTACTGTCCTGCCTCAGGGATGTATCAACTCTCCAGCTCTGTGTCACAACCTTGTTCAGAGAGACCTTGATTACTTTGCCCTTGCACAAGATAACATACTGATCTATTATATTGATGATACTATGCTGATTGTATCCAGTGAGCAAGACATAGTAAATACACTCGACTTATTGGTGAGACATTTGCATTCCAGAGGATGGCAAACAAATCCAACTAAAATTTAGAGACTTTCTACCTCAGTAAAATTTCCAGGGGTCCAGTGATGTGGGACCTGCCGAGATATCCTTTATAAAATTAAGAATAAGTTGCTTCATTTGGCCTCTCCTTCAACTGAGTAAGAGACACAATGCCTCAGCTGCCAGTTTTGAGTGGATTCCAGAACAGAAGAAGGCTCTGAAACAGGTCCAGGCTGCTGTGCAAGCTAATCTGCTACTTGGGCTAGATGACCTAGCAGACCTAGTAGTGCTTGAGGTGTCAGTGGCAGATAGGGATGCTGTTTGGAGCCTTTGGCAGGTTCCGATAGGTGAATCACAGTGCAGGCCTTTAGGATTTTGGAGGAAGGCCCTACCATGTTCTGCAGATAACTACTCTTCCTTTGAGAAATAGTTCTTGGCCTATTACTGGGCTTTGGTGGAAACTGAATGTTTGACTATTAGTCAAGTCATCGTGCAACCTGAACTGCCTATTGTGAACTGGGTGACACATCTAGCCATAAAGTGGTGTATGCGAAGCAGCATTCCATCTTCAAATAAAAGTGGCATATATGTGATCAGGCTTGAGCAGGTCTCAAAGGCACAAGTAAGTTACATGAGGAAGTAGCTCAAATATCCCAGATCTCCACTCCTGCCACCCTGCCTTCTCTCCCTCACTGTGCACCAATGGCCTCATGGATGCAGTCAATTGACAGAAGAAGAGAAGACTAGGACCTGGTTCACAGAGGTTTCTGCATGATACACAGGCACCACCCAAAAGTGGACAGCTGCAGCCCTACAGCCCCTTTCTGGGACATCCCTGAAAGAAATGAGTGAAGGGAAATCTTCCCAGTGGGCAGAACCTCAGGCAGTGCCCCTGGTCGTGCACTTTACATGGAAGGAGAAATGGCCAGATGTGAGATTATATACTGATTATTGGGCTGTAGCCAGTGGTTTGGCTAGATGGTCAGGGACTTGGAAGAAGCATGATTGGAAATTGGTGACAAACAAACTTGGGGAAGCAGTATGTGGATGGACCTCTCTAAGTGGTCAAAAACTGTAAAAATATTTGTATATCATGTGAGTGGTCACCAATGAGCGACTTCAGCAGAGGAGGACTTTAATAACCAAGTGGATAGGATGACTCATTCTGTGGACACTACTCAGCTTCTTTCCCCAGTCACCTCTTTCATTGCCCAAAGGCCCATGAACAAAGTTGCCATGGTGGCAGAGATGGAAATTGCACATGGGTTCAGCAACATGGGCTTCCTCAAAAAGGCTGACCTGGCTATAGCCACTGCTGAGAGCTCAATTTGCCAGCTGCAGAGAGCAATACTGAGCCCTTGATATGGCACCATTTCTTGGGGCTATCAGTCAGCTACTTGGTGGCAGGTTAATTATATTGGACCTCTTCTATCATAGAAAGGGCAGAGGTTTGTACTTACTGGAATAGACACTTACTCTGGATATGGTTTGCCTATACCACACACAATACTTCTGCCAAGACTGCCATCCATGTATTTGCACAATGCCTTCTTCATTGTCATGGTATTACACACAGCATTGCCTCTGAGCAAAGCACTCACTTTACAGCTAAAGAAGTGTAGCAGTGGGCTCATGCTCATGAAATTCATTGTTCTAACCATAATCCCCATCATCCTGATGCAGCCAAATTGATAGGATGGTGGAAGGGCCTTTTGAAGTCACAATTTCAATGCCAATTAGGTGACAATATTTTGAAGGGCTGGGGCACAGTTTTTCAGAAGGTTGTGTATGCTCTGAATCAGCATCCAATATATTTGGTACTGTTTCTCCCATAGCCAGGATTCAGGGGTCCAGAAGTCAAGGGATGGAAGTGGAAGTGGCACCACTCACCGTCAACCCTAGTGACCCACTAGAAAATTTTTGCTTCCTGTTCCCATGACATTATTTTCTGCTGGCCTAGAGGTGTTAGTTCCAGAGGGATAAGCTCTGCCACCAAGAGACACCACAATGATTATATTAAGCTGGAAGTTAAGATTGCCACCTGGCCACTTTGGGCTCCTCCTACCTTTAAGTCAACAGGCTAAGAAAGGAGTTAAAGTTTTTGCTGGAGTGATTGACCTGGAGTGTCATAGTAAAATTAGTCTGCTATTCCTCAATTGAGGTAAGGAAGATTACCCTTGGAATACAGGAGATCCCTTAGGGCATCTCTAAGTATTACCACGCCCCTTTGATTAAGATCAATGGGAAACTGCAACGTCCCAGTCCAGGCAGGACTACAAATAGCCCAGACACTTCAGGAATGAAGGTTTGTGTCACTCCACCAGGTAAAAATCAAAATCTGCTAAGGTGCTTGCTGAAGGCAAAGGGAATACAGCATGGGTAGTAGAAGAAGGTAGTCATTAATGCCAGCTATAATTAGGTGAACAGTTGCTGAAATGAGGACTGTAATTGTCATGAACATTTACTTCTTATTATGTTAAGAACATGTTTGTGCATGTATATACTTGTACTAACAAAATATCTTCAACGTGTTTTCCTTTTTCCTTGATCATGTGACATAAGATTTATTGACTTCATATTACCATTTAAGTGTTGTTAACTTTATGTAATAGCATTTGAGTTGGGGATTGGTGCATTTGGTTGTATGAAGGATAGTAGTATTATGTTAGGCATAATTATCACCTTATTATTGTCATTATTTGAAGATTATGTATGATTTCAGAGGATGTGTATGGGCTCATGTTGACAAGGGGTGGACTTGTGATGCTTAATATTTAGTGTCAACTTGATTGGATTGAAGGATGCAAAGTATTGTTTCTCAGTGTGTCTCTGAGGGCGTTGCCAAAGAAGTTTAACATTTGAGTCAGTGGACTGGCAAAAGTAGACCCACCCTCAATTTGGGTAGGCACAATCTAATCAGCTGCCAGCATGACCAGAATGAAAGCAGGCAGAAGAATGTAAAAAGACTAGACTGGCTTAGCCTCTGAGCCTGCATCTTTCTCCCATGCTGGATGCTTCCTGTCCTCAAACTTCCAAGACCAAGCTGGCAGAGTCTATTGTGGGACCTAATCTTGTGATTGTGTGTGTTAATACTTCTTAATACACTCCCCTTTATATATACATCTATGCTGTCAGTTCTGTCCCTCTAGAGCACCCTGACTAATACAGATTACATTAATCCAATAGCCTCATCTTTGAGCTCTGAGTTTCTTTTCTCTACTTGTTTGATTCTATTGCTGAGACTTTCCAGTGCATTTTGCAATTCTCCAAGTGTGCCCTTCATTTTCAGAAGTTGTGATTTTTAAAAAGTTTATCCTATTTCTTTGGATCTTTTTTTCATTCATATCCTTTATCTTTTTGTTTTTATTTCTTTACGTTGGACTTTATTTTTTCTGGTATCTCCTTGATTAACTTAATAGTTGACCTTCTGATTCTTTTTCTGGCAATTCAGAGATTTTGTCTTGGTTTGGATCTACTGACTGTCAGCTAGTGTTATCTTTTGGTGGCATTAAAGAACTTTGTTTTGTCATGTTACCAGAATTATTTTCATGGTTACTTCTTCTTTGTGTAGACTACATGGGAGGAAAGATCTGGGACTCAAGGGCTGTTGTTCAGATTCTTCTGTCCCCTGGGGTGCTCCTTGGATGTGGTGCTCTTCCCTTTCCTCTAGGGACGGGGCTTCCTGAGAGCTGAAATGTAGTGATTGTTATTTCTCTTCTTGATCTAGTCACCCATTGGAGCTATTTGGCTCTGGGCTGATACCAGGGAATGTATGCAAAGAGTCCTGTTATGTGATTCATCTTCAGATCTCTCATCTATGGATACCAGCACCTGCTCCCATGAAGGTAACAGTGGAGTGAAGTGGATTCTGCGAGGATCCTTGGTTGTAATTTTGTTAAGTGTGCTGGTTTTGTGTTAGTTGGCCTCCAGACTGGAAGTGGTGCTTTCAAGAGTGCATCAGTTGTGCTAGTATATGGAGGATCAGGCGATGAGTGGCGCTATAGTATTCCTAATAGATAATGTTGTTTTCCTTTGGAGTTTCCAGGCTGTTCCACAGAACCTGCAGCAACAATCCACCTCCTTCAGTAGGTCTGTGGATTCTTTTGTCTCTCCTGGTATGTCTCTGTGGTAGTTCTTGGAGCAAAAGTTCATGATGTGGGTGTCTACATAATACTCTGTCCATCAGAGAGTGGGATTTAGAATTTAGTCTTGCCTGCTATCTGCCATTTTTTTTCTTACAATCTGATCTTTTAAATTTCTGCAGTATTAGATATTATGTCTTGTTTTTCATTTCTGATTTTTCTATTTGTATCTTTTCTCTTTTTGTTTCATGGATAGTCTGGGCATACGTTTGTCATTTTTAACTCAATTTTATATATATTTGCACCCAACACTGGAGCACCCAGATACATAAAGGTAACGTTATTAGAGATTGGCCCCCAAGACAATAACAGCTGCAGACTTCAACACAGAACTTTCAAAACTGAACAGATCTTCCAGACAGAAAATCAAAAGAAACTGCAGATTTAATTTGAAATATAGATAAAATTGATCTGTCCAATTCTGAAAATTCAGTGTTGAAGTCTGCAGCTATTATTATCTTGAGGGACCAATCTCTAATAATATTAACTTTATGTATCTGGGTGCTCCAGTGTTGGGTGCAAATATATATTAAATTGTTGCATTCTTTTGGTGTATTGACCTTTTTATTATTACATAGTGATCTTCTTTTTCTCTCAGCTTTTGTGTTGACATATATTATGTCTGTTATAAGTATAGCAACTCATGTCTTTTTTTGGTTTCCATTGGCATGAAATATCTTGTTCATCCCTTTGTTCTTAGCCTCTCTGTGCCTTTATAGGAGACGTGTACTTCTTGTAGGCAACCAAGCAATGGCTCTTGTTTGTTCTTCTGTTCAAGCAATCTGTGTCTTTTGAGTGAAGAGTTTCATTTATTTACTGATTATTATTGTTAAGTAAGGACTTACTCCTGCCATCTTGTTATTTGTTTTTCTGGGTTTTTAATTTGTGTGTGTGTGTGTGTGTGTGTGTGTGTGTGTGTCTCCTTTTCCTTGTTTCTTTGATTCCTGTATATCTCAAATACTATCTTCTAACCCATTATTTTAACCTGATAAGAGCTTAATACTATCTGAACAAATAAACGAGCAAAAAGAAAACTAACAAAACTCTATGTCATGACATCATTCTCCACTTTTTAACTTGTTGTTTCTATTTATGTCTTACTGTACTATGTCTTGAAAAGTTGTAGTTATTACTTTTAATTGTTGCATTATTTAATCTTTCTACTTCAGATAAAAGTAGTTTACACATTCAGTTACAGTGTTATAATATTCTGTGATTTTGTGTGTACTTCCTATTACCAATGAGTTTTGTACCTCCAGGTGATCATTTATTTCTCATTTTTTTTTTCTTCAGCACTTTAAATATGTCATGTTATGACATGTCTGCTGCCACAGATGTATTGGAGCTCTGTTGTATGTTATTTGTTTCTTTTCTTTTGCTGCTTTTAGATGTATTTTGTTATGCTTGATCTTTCCACGCTTGTTTATTAAATACCTTAAGATAGTCTTCTTTGGGTTACATCTCATTGGAGTTCTATAACATTCTTGTATTTGTATATTGATATCTTTCTCTACATTTGGGAGATTCCATGTTATTATTCCTTTGAACAAACTTTCTGGGGATATTTATTCTTCTACTTTCTCATTAAGGCTAATAATTCCGAGATTTACTCCCTTTGAGGCTATTTCTAAATCCCTTAGAGATGCTTCATTTTTAAAATTTTTTTCATTTGTCTCCTCTGACTGTGTATTTTCAAAGACCATGTCTTCCAGCTCAATACTTCTTTTTTTCTGCTTGATGTATTCTGCTATTAAAGTACTCTGAAGCATTATTTAGCATGCCAAATACATTTTTTCACCTCCAGTATTTCTGCTTGATTAGTTGTAATTATTATAGTCTCTGTTACGTTTCTCTAACAAAATTCAGAATTCCTTCTCTGCATTATTCTGATTTTTTTTTTAGTTTTCTAAAGACAATTATGTTAAATTCTCTATCTAAAAAGTCATATATCTACATATCTCTGTTTCTACAGTATTCATCCCTGGTGGTTTATTTAGTTTGTTTAGTGAGTTCAAGTTTTACCAGACGATGTTAATGCTAGTAGGTGTTCTTTGGTTTCTTGGCATTGAATAATTATCTATTTATTGTAGTCTTCACTGTATGGGCTTATTTGTAGCCATCCTTATTGGGAAGGCTTTTCAGATATTATAAAGGACGTGAGTGTTGTGATCTAAGCTATATTTGTTTTAGTGGGCACCCCAAGCCCAGTAACACTGTGGTTCTTGCAGGCTTGTAGAGGTACCACCTTCATGGTCTTGGACAAGATCCAGGAGAATTCTCTAGATCATCAGTCAGAAACACTTGTTCTCTTCCCTTACTTTCTCCAAAACATACAGAATCTCTCTCTCTCTCTCTCTCTCTCTCTCTTTGTTCTGAGCCACTGAAAGCTAAAACCGGAGTAACACAAGCAATTCTGTTGCCAACACTGCTATAACTGAAGCCAGCACAGCACTGGTTCTCACTCAAGGCCATATACCCATTCTCAGGCTACTGCCTGTATTCCCTCAAGGCCCTAGGGCTCTACAATTAGCAGATGACAATGCCAGCCAGGTTCCTATCCTTCCCTTCTGAGCAGAGAGATCTCCTAGGCCTTGAGTGGGTTCAGAAGAGCCATTTGGAAGTAAGGAACTAGAGTCAAAAACCTGAGAAATCTACCTAGTACTCTATTGTATTGTAGCTAAGCTGGCACTCAAACCACAAGAGCATTTCTTTCCCCACTTTTCTCCTGTTTGCAAAGGCAGAGGAGCGTCATCTGATAGCCACTGCCACCCCAGGCCAAGAGGAGTACTGCCAGACTACCACTGATGTTCCCTTAAGGCCCAAGGTCTCTTAAGTCAGCTTCTTGTGAACACTACCTGGTTTGGGACTCACCCATTAGAGTAATTGGCTCCCCTCTGGCCCAGGACAAGTCCAGAAATGTCTTCCAAAAGTCAAGTCCTGGAATTGGAAACCCCAAGATTCTGCCTAGTTCTCTAGCCGCCCTGTGACTGTGCTGGTATTTAAGGTGCAAGACAAAGTCTCCTTAATTTTTCCCTCTGCTCTTCTCAAGCAGAAGGAGTTTTGCCCCATAGCCACCACAGCTGATAATGTGCTGAGTCTCACCTGAAGCCAGGAAGACTCAGAGGCTTAATCCAAGGCCCTCAATTTAGTGCCTGGACATCGCTGCTGGTTATTTAAGGCCCAAGGGCTCTTCAGTTAGCAGGTGATAAACACTCCCAGAACTGGGTCGTTTACTTCAAGGCAATGATTTTCTTTACTGCCCAGGACATGTCTACAAATGTCTGGGAACTAGGAACTAGAATGGGAGGTCTCATGAGTCTGACTTCCCTTTCCTGCTGTGGCTTAGCTGGTATCTTAAATGTCAGACAAAGTTTTCCCCACTTTTTTCTCTCATTTCTTTAAGCTGAAGAAAGGGAGCTCTTTTGGTGCTGCAGTCTGTAGAGCGTGGGTTTAGGAGAAAGGCGATGCTAACACTCTCTTGGCTGTCTGAGCTAGTATCACGTGCTCCCCAAGTCCACTATCTCTGAAACTAGTTCAGCAGGAGGACTTGCCTAAGAATTACAGTTTTTATAGCCTAGACTGCCTTTCAAGTTTACTTGGAGACCCAGAGTGCTGTAGCCCTTTGTGTCAAGGTTTGCAGTTGCTCAAATTTAGACCACTGGGATGGGAGATTTTTCTCTGGCTAGGGCTTGTTTAAATGTTCCTTTCCTGGGCAGGTAGCAGTTGAGTGTGGTCTAGTTTTCCTTTCTGCTCTAACAGTACAGCACTGAGTTCAATGCCTCACTATTGCTGTGTTCTCCCTCCCCCAGCCCCCAGAGAGGCTCTCTGCAGCAACGGGTGGTGGGTGGCAGGTGGTGGGAGGTATGATGGTGGTGATTCAAATTTGTTTTTCTATTTCTTCTGTGCCTCTTTCACTGATATGTAATTCAAACCAGGTACTATGAGTGGTCACCTGACTTTTGGTTCTGATGAAAGGTTTTTTTTTCGGTGTAGATAGTTGTTAACCTGATTTCCTTGTGATGGAGATCATTCCCAATCTTTTTATTATTTATTATCCTCAATTATTTTATTGCATAGAAGATGCTGAGGAAATTTTGTTGAATTAAATTGGATGTGCACAAAATACAAAATGATAGAGGGCTTTAAAAGACATTAAATGAGAGTCAGGACATTTAGATTATGGTTTTTATTTTTCTCTGTATGACCTTGGACAAGCCATTTTCTTTGTACCCCAACAGTATTATCTACAAGATAAAGCATTTTCATTTTGCTAATTATTCAGTCTTCCCTTGATTATAATATTTTGTTGACTTGACAGATGTGTGAATGATCAGAATTTAATTTCCAAGATCTTAATGTCCAAAGTAAAATAGCCTTTTTATTTTTCAGTAAACCAGCTTCATTCCAAGTGCTGTGTTCTAGGATATTTCTTTCCTACGTCAGTTGTTCTTGGACCTTTCCTACATCCCTTCTTTGATGAAACTACAAATGAATTTTGAAACATATTCTCAGGGTTTTTGGTGTATGTAAGCAAGCTATATGCTCAACAACAACTTACTTATTCCTAATTAAATCAATGTTTTATGCCAGAGTTTGGTATAAATTGGTTATATCTGCTTATATTCTCCAGCAATGAAATTGATTTCATCTGGTCACTTTGTCAATGAATGGCAGAAACAGAGCAAAAGTTTAAAATCCACTAGGTGCTAAACTAGATGAAAATGTCATAATTTCCTACTCACATAAAGCTATGCATTAGATATTATTAACCCCGCTTTCTAGGTAAGGAAACATACTCAGAGAGGTTGGATGTGGGAGAACCCCAATTAAGAACCACATTTCTTTTTACATTTCAAAACATTTTATTGTTCGTTATATTATGCTGATCCAAGATGGGTCTAAGCAAGGGAATGCAAATGTCTCCTGAAAACTCATCCCTACAATATTCAGAAATATATTTCTTTTCCATTCACTATAATTTGAAGGTTAGGTAGGATCATCTTCTATTTGGAATATAGTATATTTGATTTTATAAACCATTAAATTGGAAATACTTGAACATATACAAAAATGTAGAGGATGACATCATAAATAGCATTGCAAATGCCCATATAACTAACACCCAGCTTTCAAAATTATCACTCTTTTGCCAAGTTATTTGATCTATTTATCATCCCTCTTTTAAATCAAATCCAATACATCACATTGTTTCACTCATAATTCATGTAGTCACAAAGATTTTAAACAGATGAAAGAGCAGTCAAGAAGCACATATCTGTTCTACCATTAATAATAATCTCACAAATCACTTTTACATTCGTTGCCCCACTTTATCATCACAATAAACCTCAAAGAAGCTCTGTGTGTATATGAGATTCTGATATGACCATTTTAATATAGATATTTTGGGGTAGCTCTTTGTATACTGCTTTGGAGAAAGCTTATCTATGTCACAGCTTATCTATGTCATGTATATGTAATATGGGGGCCTAATTACATGGAATAATGTAAACAAAACCAATTTTAACATTTCATTTTATTACATTGACTAAAGTACAAACAACACAAGTCATCTAAAGTTTTTTTCTGAGTAATTTTCAAAAGATATATTTTAGTCTTTGAATCTCACGCCATTCTTATGTCTTACCCATAACCTATCTCCTAATTCTATAGCTCTACAATGAGGGTCTGGAAATGATGCTGGAGTGAGGCTACAGATGAATTATTCCACACATTATTTGGAAGCAAAAACATTCTTTCTCATTTTGATATGAGCATCTTATGGTTGCCTCAAAAATGTCTGCATTCCAAATAAAAATATAACATCCACAAAAAAGAACAAGATCCAAGATCATGGTATTTGCAGCAACACAGATAAAGCTGAAGCCATTATTCTAAATGAACTAACTCAGGCACAGAAAATCAAATACTACATGTTCTTGCCTCTAAGTGAGAGCTAAATATTGAGTATACATGTACACAAAGAAGGAGAAAATAGACACTAGGGCTACTTGAGGGTAAAGGGCAGGAAAAGCTGAGGATTGAAAAACTACCTGTTGGGTACTATGCTTATTACCTAGGCGATGAAATAACATATACAGTAAACCCCCATAACATGCAATTTATCTATAGAACCAGCCTGCACATGTACCCTGAGAACTAAAATAAAAGTTAAAAAAAATGAAAGTAGCTGGGTTCAGCCTTCAATATCGACCTGGATTCGGTATTAAGCACCTCAAACACCTCTTTCAAAAAGAGTCGAACTGAAATGTCAAAATTTCTTGCAAGAGGTGAACGGCTCTGAACAGGTACAAAATAGCATGATTATTGTCAGTTTTCACATGCCAATATTACTCCCTGATCTGCCTCAGAGTAGCTCTCCCTGGCTGGCAGATTTTGATTTAAAGCACAGATCCAACCTCCCAGTTACTAGTATTTGTAAGGATAAAAGAAAATATCTGAAGGCTGTTTCAGTGTTAGCGTAAAATACCAAAAGCAATAAGACAGAATGAGTATATAACTAAAACGTAAACAAAGCACTAAATGATTTACTGGAGAATTTAGATCTTACATTTCACCTTTTTCTCCCTGAAGGATACAAGTCTTTTAAAGGAAATTGATATTTGATTCATTTCACAATCCACATAATTGCCTTCAATGGTTCACTTCACTTCGTAACCTACCTATAGTATTTTTCTATCAGATGGTCCATAAGGAACCCACATAGCAAGGGTAAAATAAATGCAATGCTCCACTTCCTAGTCCTCTGCTCTGGAGTTTCAGGAAAGTAATAAATGGTTTATTTTGCATTTTGAGAATTTGATTACTTATATGGAATACCTGTGCAGGAAATTGAGTCTGCTCACCCATGCCTCTGCACAGGAACTCGACCACTTAGGAAGACTGTAGTAAAGCAAGGAGCAATGGCATCTCAGCAGAGGTATGGATTATTATGAAGAACAGAAAGGTTTATCTGTAACAGACACTGACAGATATTGTTTTGTTTAGGAACAAGAGGGGCATGAGGCATTGTCTAAGGACATGCTTTTCAATACCTCAATTTGGAGTCTTGCTTTACTGTTTTTTTGCGTGCATGGGGAAATCACAGTCACTAGCCTTTTAAAATGGTAGTAGTCAGAGAACTTGGAGCCAGAAATTCTGCTATAAATTGAAAACTTCCTGTGCTTATTCTAAGACTCAAGCTGAGTGAATGCATAAGTTTCAATGTAAAAAATATCTCTTGGTGTCTATGTGCCAAAAATTTGTAGGTACTGGAAATGAACAAAATAGAATTTTTGTCCTTAAGGAGCTCTTATGTTATTGAAGGAAATAGAAAAGAAAACATAATTTACATTCTAGGGTGATCGATTTCTTTCTAAAGGTAAGTGAAAAGGTACTATGGTAGCATATCATAGGTGTCTCTAGACTTTAAGAGAAAAGGTAGATTTCTAGTAAAAGGGATCATCTGAGTTGTGTTTTAAAAAGATGCATAGGAGAGAGTTAGCATAAGAAATGGGGAAAGATGTTTCAGACACTTACTCAAATAGTTATAAAGCTGGACCCACGTGAAAAAATTTAGTGCTTACTGTTATTAATAGACTAGTTTCAGGGTTTAGTGCTAATTCTGTAGACCACTATCTAACATATGTATTTTTCTTCTCACTCTGTAGTTTACAGAGATTTCTGGACAATCTTTTTTATATTAGCTATTGGTTCTGGTCTGGCTGGTGGATTTCTGCTTGTGTGTGGTATGCCCTTTGCCAGTGCTGGATGGTATGAACTTGGAGGTGGCTTCCTGATGATATCAGATAACTTGTCACATTATGTTATGGGGATGAACTAATAACTAGAAAGCTGTGTATGTGTGTGTTTGAATGTACAGGCACACAAGTGCATGTGTGCATGCTTGTGTTTCTACACCTTTTACGTGAAGGGAAACTGTACTGAAACAAAATAAAATGTAAATGAATGAATGCTGGTGAACTGGATAGTGTATGTGCCTTTAATATAAACTTTGCATAAGCATATGTTTTCTTACCCTGTATATATGAACTTTTCCTTTTGTAGGGTTGTAGAAAGATCATATTTGACAACTTATGTATGTATTTCTAAAATATTGATTGCTAATTTTTTCCTCTACATAGTTAACATGGTTAAGTGACAGATATAGACATTTATAGCCTCCTCTTTTTTTTTTTTTAGACAGGTTTTCATTCTGATCTAATGCCCAGGCTGGAGTGCAGTGGCACAATCTCAGCTCACTGTATCCTCCACCTACCCCAGCTCAGGTGATCTTCCTACCTCAGCTTCCTGAATAGCTGGGAAGACAGGTGTGCATCGCCACACCTGGCTGATTCCTTTTCATATTCTTTTAGTAGAGATGGAGTTTTGCCAAGTTGCCCAGGCTGGTCTCAAACTCCTGGCCTCAAGCTGTCCACCCACCTCTGCTTCCCAGAGTGCTGGGATTACAGGTGTCTCCTGCACTTTATTGGTGGCACGATTAAGTATGTGAGAGTTTTATTTTAAGATGATATTATGCTTTGTAGAAATAGAATGTATGGACTAGGAAAAGTGGCATGTATAAAGATAACAAACTAGACAGTACAT
Source organism: Plecturocebus donacophilus (assembly GCA_004027715.1). Taxonomy (NCBI): domain Eukaryota; kingdom Metazoa; phylum Chordata; class Mammalia; order Primates; family Pitheciidae; genus Plecturocebus; species Plecturocebus donacophilus. The sequence goes on along the minus strand of PVKP010035721.1, from coordinate 5,918 downwards.
GTTGACTCTTTTATAGATGATATTCACTCCTTTAGGCTTCTTACCATAATACGAAAGTACATTATCTTTTTTTAATTATTCTTTAAGTTCTGGGATATATGTGCAGAATGTGGAGGTTTGCTACAGAGGTATACACTTGGCATGGTGGTTTTCTGCACCCATCAACCCATCATCTACATTAGGTATTTCTCCTAATGCTATCCCTCCCCTAAACCCTCACCCACTAACAGGCTTTGGTGTATGATGTTCCCCTCCCTGTGTCCACATGATCTCATTGTTCAACTCTAGCATGAGTGAGAACATGCAGTGTTTGGTTTTTTGTTCCTGTGTTTGCTGAGAATGATGGTTTCTAGCTTCATCCATGTCCCTGCAAAGAACATGAACTAATCCAGTTTTATGGCTGCATAGTATTCCATGTTGTATATGTGCCACATTTTCTTTATCCAGTCTATCATTGATGGACATTTGGGTTGGTTCTAAGTCTTAGCTATTGTGAACAGTGCTGCAATAAACATACATGGACATGTATCTTTATAGTAGAATGATTTATAATCATGTAGCCAACAAACATATTAAAAAAAACTTATGCCACTGATCACTAGAGAAAATAATATGATAAATGACAATTATAACTAACATTTATTGAGGACCCTTTATGAGTCAGGCACTTTTAAAAGTGCTTTACAAGTATCACATTGAAATAAAAAATATATATCTTATATATATAAATATATGAATTATATATATATATATACACACACACACATATTATAGATAAAAAAACTGAGGCCCAGAAAGGATATGTAACTTGTCCAAGATCAGATAAATGGCATATGGTGCAGCCAAAGCTCAAAACAAAGCTGTCTGATTCCAGAGCCTGACCTGGAAACACTGCACTGTAGCCCTCTTATGAATATAGAGGTATAGAGACAAATGAGGTAATAACGAGGGCAAAGAACAGATTTAGAAGAGGTAAAGAAATGGGAGAAGTGTAAAAGTAAAGATAAAATTCATTATAGTCTAGTTTGTGGTGTGGCTGTGTGTTGTATTTGTGTTCAATATGCAGTTGATTATGATTATCTTAAAAAAGTTCCTTATAAAAATATATTAGTATGTTTATAGAAAATCAATCTGTACTTAATAGATTAAATTTTAGTGAGGCAAACGGAGAATCCAGAGTGTTAAATCAGATATGGGGCAAACAGGTGTGATGTAAATACTCCAACATATGACTAGGCAAGTTGGTTGCTAAACTGTAGTAATATAGTTCATTGGAATTGAGGGTAGCTCTGAGATGAGAGTGACTAAAGACAGACTTGTATAAACTTGGTTTCTTTTACACCTACAAATAAACTGAGCTGATCCTGCTCTATTTATTTCTAGGACACCCTAATTCAAGACACCTAATTTGACTCTGCCAAAAGGCCTATTTTTGTGCATAAGCTACCAAAGTCTTGCTTGGTTAAGAAGCCCTACTTTAAAATAAAGCATGTTACTGGTACGAAAACAGAGATATAAACCAACGGAACAGAACAGAGGCCTTGGAGGCAATTTCACACAGCTACAACCATCTGATCTGTAACAAACCTGACAAAAAAAGCAATAGGGAAAGGATTCCCTGTTTCATAAATGACATTGGGAAAACTGGCTAGCCATGTGCAGAAAGCAGAAACTGGATCCCTTCCTGACAACTTACACTAAAATTAAGTCCAGATGGATTAAAGACTTAAATGTAAAACCTAACACCATAAAAACCCTAGAAGAAAACCTAAGCAAAACCATTTAGGACATAGGCATAGGCAAGGACTTCATGACAAACACCAAAAGCATTGGCAACAAAAGCCAAAATAGACAAATGGGATCTAATTAAGCTCCAGAGCTTCTGTACAGCAAAAGTTACAATCATTAGAGTGAATCAGCAACCAACAGAAGGGGAAAAAACTTTTTGCAATCTATCCATCTAACAAAGGGCTAATATCCAGAATCTGCAAAGATCTAAAGTGGATTTACAAGAAAAAAACAAACCCATCCAAAAGTGAGTGAAGGATTTGAACAGACACTTTTGAAAAGAAGACATATATGATGCCGAAAACATATGAAAAAATGCTCATCATCATTGGTCATTAGAGAAATGCAAATCAAAACCACATTGAGATACCACCTCATGGCAGTTATAATGGTGATCATTACAAAATCTGGAGAAAACAGATGGTGGAGAGGATGTGGAGAAATAGGAACACTTTTACACTGTTGGTGGGAGTGTAAACTAGTTCAACCATTGCGGAAGACAGCCTGGGGATTCCTCAAGTACCTAGAAATAGAAATTCCATTTGACCCAGCAATCCCATTACTGGGCATATACCTAAAGGATTATGAATCATTCTATTATAAAGACACATGCATACATATGTTCATAGTGGTACTGTTTACAATAGCAAAGACTGGAACTAACCGAAATGCCCATTGATGATAGACTGGACGGGCAAAATGTGGCACATATACACCATGGAATACTATGCAGCCATAAAAAATGATGAGTTTGTGTCCTTTGTAGGGACATGGATGAACCTGGAAACCATCATTCTCAGCAAACTGACACAAGAACAGAAAATCAAACACCGCATGTTCTCACTCTTAGGTGGGTGTTGAACAATGAGAACACGTGGACTCAGGGAGGGGAGCATCACACACTGGGGTCTGTTGGTGGGAAATAGGGGAGGGACAGTGGGGGGTGGGGAGATCGAGGAGGGATAACATGGGGAGAAATGCCAGATGTAGGTGATGGGGGGATGAAGGCAGCAAACCACTTTGCCATGTATGTACCTATGCAACAGTCCTGCAAGATCTGCACATGTACTCCAGAATCTAAAGTACAAAAAAAAAAAAGAAAAAAAAAAGAAGTAACTGTTCATATCCTTTATCTGATATTTGATGGAGTTGTTTGTTTTTTTCTTGTAAATCAGTTTTAGTTATTTGTAGATACCGGATATTAGCCCTTTGTCAGACGGGTAGATTGCAAAAAGTTTTTCCCATTCTGTTAGTTGCCGATTCACTCTAATGATTGTTTCTTTTTCTGTATAGAAGCTCTGGAGTTTAATTAGGTCCCATTTCTCTATTTTGGCTTTCGTTGCCAATGCTTTTGGTGTTTTAGTCACGAAGTCCTTGCCTATGCCTATGTCCTGACTGGTTTTGCTTAGGTTTTCTTCTAGAGTTTTTATGGTGTTAGGTCTTACATTTAAGTCTTTAATCCATCTGGACTTAATTTTAGTGTAAGGTGTCAGGAAGGGACCCAGTTTCTGCTTTCTGCACATGGCTAGCCAGTTTTCCCAACACCATTTATGAAACAGAGAATTCTTTCCCCATTGCTTGTTTTTGTCAGGCTTATCAAAAATCAGATGGTTGTAGATGTGTGGTGTTGCCTCCAACGCCTCTGTTCTGTTCCATTGGTCTATATCTCTGTTTTGGTACCAGTACCATGCTGTTTTGATTACTGTAGCCTTGTAGTATAGTTTGAAGTCAGGTAGTGTGATACCTCCAGCTTTATTCTTTTTGCTTAGAATTGATTTGACTATGCGGGCTCTCTTTTAGTTCCATATGAAGTTTAAGATGTTTTTTTCCAGTTCTGTGAAGAAGGTCATTGGTAGGTTGATGGGGATAGCATTGAATCTGTAAATAATTTTGGGCAGTATGACCATTTTCGATATTGATTCTTCCTAACCATGAGCATGGAATGTTTCTCCAACTATTTATGTCCTCTCTTATTTCATTGAGCAGTGGTTTGTAGTTCTCCTTGAAGAGGTCCTTTATGTTCCTTGTTAGTTGTACTCCTAGGTATTGTATTCTCTTTGTAGCAATTGTGAATGGCAGTTTGTTCTTGATTTGGCTCTCTTTAAGTCTGTTATTGGTGTATAGGAATGCTTGTGATTTTTGTACATTGATCTTGTATCCTGAGACTTTGCTGAAGTTGCTTATCAATTTCAGGAGATTTTGGGCTGAGACAAGGGGGTCTTCTAAATATACAATCATGTCATCTGCAAATAGAGACAATTTGATCTCTTCCTTTCCTAATTGAATATACTTTATTTCTTTTTCTTGCCTGATTGCTCTGACTAGAACTTCCAATACTATATTAAATAGGAGTGGTGACAGAGGGCATACTTGTCTAGGGCCAGATTTCAAAGGAAATGCTTCCAGTTTTTGTCCGTTCGGTATGATATTGGCTGTGGGTTTGTCTTAAATAGCTTTTATTATTTTGAGATATGTTCCATCAATACCTAGTTTATTGAGGGTTTTTAGCATAAAAGGCTGTTGAATTTTGTTAAAGGCCTTCTCTGCATCTATTGAGATGATCATGTGATTTTTGTCTTTGCTGCTGTTTATGTGGTGAATTACATGTATTGACTTGCATATGTTGAACCAGCCTTGCATCCCCGGGATGAAGCCTACTTGATCATGGTGGATAAGTTGATGTGCTATTACAATTGGTTTGCCAGTATTTTATTGAAGATTTTTGCATTTATGTTCATCATGGATATTGGCCTGAAGTTTTCTTTTCTTATTGAGTCTCTGCCAGGTTTTGGTATCAGGATGATGTTGGTCTCATAAAATGAATTGGAAAGGATTCCCTCTTTTTGGTTTGTTTGAAATAGTTTCAGAAGGAATGGTACAAGCTCCTCTTTGCATGTCTGGTAGAATTTGGCTGTGAACCCATCTGGACCTGGGCTTTTTATGGTTGGTAGTCTATTTATTGCTGCCTCAACTTCATCCCTTCTCGTTGGTCTATTCAGGATTTTGATTTCTTCCTGGTTTAGGCTTGGGAGGATGCAAGTGTCCAGGAATTTATCCATTTCTTCCAGGTTTACTAGTTTATATGCATAGAGTTGTTTGTAATAATCTCTGATGACAGTTTATATTTCTGTGGAATCTGTGGTGATATCCCCTTTATTGTTTTTAATTGCATCTATTTGATTATTCTATTTCTTTTTTATTAATCTGGCTAGTAGCCTATTTTATTGATCTTTTTGAAAAACCAGCTCCTGAATTTATTTATTTTTTGAAGGGATTTTTGTGTCTCTATCTCCTTCGGTTCTGCTCTGATCACAGTTATCTTTTGTCTTCTGCTAGCTTTTGAGTTTTTTTTATCTTGCTCCTCTAGCTCTTTCAATTTTGATGATAGGGTGTTGATTTCAGATCTTTCCTTGCTTCTCACGTGGGCATTTATTGCTATATGTTTTCCTCTAGACACTGCTTTAAATGTGTCCCAGAGATTCTGGTATGTTGTGTCTTCATTCTCGTTGGTTTCAAAGAATATCTTTATTTCTGCCTTCATTTCAATGTTTATCCAATCAACATTCAAGAGCCAGTTGTTCAGTTTCCATGAAGCTGTGCAGTTCTGAGTTAGTTTCTGAATTCTGAGTTCTAACTTGATTGCACTGTGATCTGAGAGACTGTTATGATTTCTGTTCCTTTGCATTTGCTGAGGAGTGATTTACTTCCAATTATGTGGTCAATTTCAGAGTAGGTGTGATGTGGTGCTCAGAAGAATGTATATTCTGTGGATTTGGGGTGGAGAGATCTATAAATGTCAATTAGGTTTACTTGGTCCTGATCTGAGTTCAAGTCCTAGATATCCTTGTTAATTTTCTGTCTTGTTGTTCTGTCTAATATTGACAATGGAGTGTTAAAGTCTTCCACTATTATTGTGTGGGAGTCTAAGTCTCTTTGTAAGTCATTAAGAACTTGCTTTATGTATTTGGGTGCTCTTGTATTGGGTGAATATATATTTAGGATCGTTAGCTCTTCTTGTTGCATTGATCCTTTTACCATTTTGTAATATCCTTCTTTGTCTCTTTTGATTAATGTTGGTTTAACGTCTATTTTATCAGAGACTAGGATTGCAACTCCTGTTTTTTTTTTTT
>PVKP010035720.1:0-23043 GCA_004027715.1 Plecturocebus donacophilus | reverse complement strand
CTGGAGAGGAAGCAGTGGCCAATCAGAGAGTGCAAGAGAGGAAGCGCACTGGAGAGGAAGCAGTGGCCAATCAGAGAGTGCAAGAGAGGAAGCGCACTGGAGAGGAAGCAGTGGCCAATCAGGAAGTGCAAGAGAGGAAGTGCACTGGAGAGGAAGCAATGGCCAATCAGGAAGTGCAAGAGAGGAAGCACACGTGAGAGGAAGCAGTCATGGATGAAGGGCTCTGCCTAGCCACAGAGACTCAAAGCTGCTGCATCAGAACCTCCCTCAATACGTATGTGCTGAACGCTGCAGTGAAAAGACAACCATCAGGCTGGAAAACAGTAATCACTGGTGTGATTTTTGGAAAGGCCACACAGAAAACTCAAGGAGATGGAAAGGTGGGAATGAAGAAAGCACCCCTAGGTCTTGCCAGATCCAGCAGAGTGGGCTTCACGCAGACAGCCTTCTCCAGGGGGCTCTGTGTAGCCCTGTGGAGTGGCAGGGATTGGGGCTGGGGGGGCGGCTCCCCTGGTAAGCGTCACGGCCCCAGCCTCCTTCACAGCTGCCAAGTCTGCAGGGACTTCTGGAAACACTCATTTCTGGATAAGAGACACGGGTGAGAAAGGCAGTCCCTGGCTGAGCCCATTCCCCTTCTCTGTCCCTGGACTGCAAGCATTGTGTCTGCAGCTGTTGCAGCCGTTCTGTGATCACAAGGCCACCAACAGGTGGATAAAAACCAACAGCCAAGGATGGAGGGGCAGGACAGTGAGACCCTGCTGTGTCACCAAGCCGCTGCAGAGGCGCCGCGTGCACGCCGGCTTCTCACTTGGCAGATGGGGAGGATGGGGGATGGAAGGAGGGTCCTGGATGACAACTGGGCCACAGGCATGGGGAGCAGGGTTTGGGGGCTGCAAGTGGCCTGAGCTTTAAGCATTTACTAACTCGGGAAAAAGACGTCGTAAGAAAGAAAACGACCCCCCTGCACCACCACACCAGGTCCAACAATGGCCAGTATGCACCCAGGCCCAACCCTGACAGCTGAGGTCACCCAAGCCAAGTTCTAACTAAGCGCAGGGAGCTAGGGGAGAGGAAGCTGGGGTACACGGGGTGTAGGCAGGCTCGATTCTCACTGCCCCCAAAAGGAAGTCCATGGGTAATCAGTAACACTGACAAATCAAACATTACAACAGAAACACATTTAGAAGCCCAGGTGTAAATATTTAAAAAAAAATAAAGACATATGTGGCTCCATTTCACTTTTTAGACAAGATGCATGTATTACTTTGATAAAAATTAACTGAAAGAGGTCCGTGCAGTTAGGAAAATATATACACATACACACACACACCTGAAAATTCCATAGCACATCCCAGCCTCGGTTTAATATCAGGGAGGCAAAGGGAGGAAGCCTCAGGCTTAGAGAGCCAGCATTTTGTTAGCTTGCTTTCTTTAAAGTGCACACCCCCTCACACACACTTTACATCACAAACCTACTTTATACAAATAGAAATAAATGTACCTTTCTTAATTGCAGCAATAATTCTGGGATTCAGGTCCAGTAGATCCAAATCCATTCTGTCAGTGAGCTGACCACCAGGATGAATAACTTCGCAGGAAAGACAGAACAATGGACGCACGTTTGGAGGCACTCGCCAATTCAAACCGCCTGTGGGAGGCGCGCAGCAGGGAACTGACAGCAGCCCAGGTGTCCGTGAGGTGTCTGTGAGGTCGGGGCTCCGTCACTGAGGGTGGAGGAGAGACTTCACCGTACAGGGAATGCTGTCTAACTATGATGAGGCGACATGTCTGTAATTTACCTCTAAGAATTACTTGGTAGCTTAGAACCCATTCCAGACACTGATGAATTTGAAAACCCCCCAAGCCCGCCACATTCACCCCCTGTGGAAAGTGCCACAATCAAGGCCATCCTCCTGCGGCAGGTGAGCGCCCGCCCACCATGACCCCTGCGTTTCCAGCTGATTTGACCGAGGAATCTCTTTCTTGCATTCTGCAGTTGAATTTCCCGTAAGTGTGTCTCTGGGGACTCTGAAGGTGAGTCTGGGATTTGCAGGGTGCTTCAGCAATCTGAACACTGGTGGCCCCAAGCTGTCTCAGCAGCCAACAGCAGAGGACAGCTTCCTTCGGGGAAGGAAGGCCCCGTGGACCCCACCCAGCCTCTACCAGGAAGGGAGCTGGCAGCTCTTCCACAGCCCGAGCCCGGCCCAGCGAAGGAGCTCGGCTCTTCTCCCTCTGGCCTCGGCAGGCTGCTCAGGGACTCTGCCTGGGGTCACACAAGGCCTTTCTGTTTACAGGCCACTCTGCGTCCCATCAGCCTCCCAAATGTTAAGACCAAGAGTGTCCAGGGCACTGGGAAATGGGAAGGCAGCAGCTTCGAGGGTCGGGTCCAGGGTCCATGTCCTCCAGTGAGGCCTGGCAAGGTGGCCTCAGCCGAAATCCAGCGGAGGAAAGGGCGGGCCTCGGACTTGGAGAAGGCTTTCCCTCGAACCACACAGAATGTGGTACTGGCCTGGACGCGATCCCGCTAGTCACTCACATGCCCATGCTCAGCCTGCTCAGGGAGACAGAAACGGTGCAGAGAACGGACTGCGGGGGCCGCAGGCTGAGGTGCACCCCCCAGGCACCCTCGAGGTGGGCAGGGCAGGGAAGCTGGCGCTCCAGGATGTTTCCTGCCTGCATACCAGGCTCCGGGGCCCCACAGCCTGTGGGTTTTCTGAACAAGGGACAGGAAGGTGCCCAGGACTGGCTGCCCAGGCAGCCTGACGGGAACTGGCAAGGAGCCACCCTGGAGGCCAGGCGCAGGAAAAGGCATGGCCGTGGGGTGCTGGACCAGCTCAGAACTGCTGGCAGAGCTGGCCAGAGTGAGGAAGTTAGGTTCCCGGGCACAGAAGGCAAATAAAAAAATGCCACCTCCAGAGAAGGCACTGCGCTGTCAAAGGAGATGTGGCCTCCCTGGCTGGGGAAGATCGTTTTCAGAACATGGCACTCTCCAACCCGAGGACAGGAAGCAGCCTGGGGAGTATGAACCTGGGGGCTGGTAGGGGACCCCCACACTGGAGGCACCACCCAAACACAGCCCGAGAGCCAGCGCACATCTGCACTGGAGGGACGGTTCCCTGAGCAGGCGCGGCTGTCACAGGCCGGGCCTGGGGGCTGTGAGGAGGCTGCTGCCCCGGGCTGGATCTGGATATGCAACTCGGATTGTGCCAAGCAGCAGGACACTGGCACGAGCACCGGGAAGGCCAGCGCGTGGCTGCAGCATCTCCGGTCTCTGGGACACGGGCCAAGGCACCTGGAAGCAGCGTGCCCACTGACAGGTAACAGGCTCACTGCTTGGCAATGGCAGTCCGGCTCCTGAGCTCCTCCTGGGTGCTGTGCACACCCTGGTGAGAACTCGATTTAACAGGCCTGGCTCAGTGAGTTTAGTGAGGACCTCCTTCCCTGTGTCCCATCGCCCTTAGCTGATGGAGCTCCTCATCTTCCACTGTCCCCAGGGCGGCTGATCTCCTGGCAGGAGTTTAAGCCAAATCCCCTTCACCCCTGTGGGTTCCTCTTCACAGCCTTCCCTCCTCTGACCTCGCCCTGCTCTGGAGCCGTAAGCCCCGCCAGCCCATGCCCTGTCCAGAACTGAGCCCAGCCTCCTTCCCACTGCAAGACCCTGGCGTAGTGGTTCCTACACCTCCAAGTTTCTGAATGAAACCATGGTCTGCCTACCGTGGGTTCACAAGTATCCTGGAATATTTTCCATTTAATACCAAGCACCTGCTATGTCCGACACTGGCCTGGAAGCTCCACAGACAGCCCGATGCATGCTCTGTCCTCCCGCCTCTGCGAGGAGCAGGGGCATGACCAGCCCGTCCCTCCACCAAGGTGAAGGCCATGCAGAGGGAGCTGCCTCGGCAGGCAAGGGGCAGGCGCAAGACAGACCGGTGCCTCTTCCAGTAGCACCCAAGCTGAGCCATGATTCTGGGGGAGAGCTGCTGTCAGGCGCTGCTAGGTGAGTGTGGATGGTCACACCAGAGCTGTGATGCTCACAAGCCAGACTGGAAACTCAGACTCTGGAGGTGCTGTGGTCATGGCCTGGAGCTGCTCCCAGCCTTGGTGGACTCCCTCCTCTGCCTCGGGCCCAGGAACGCTGTGTGGCTTTGAAGTGATTCCCAGCACTCACATAGTCTGATGTTTTGGGGTGAACTCACCCTCCTGCAAGAGCGTGATGTCTTATCAGACCACATCTGTGCGGTCTCAGTTGGAAACGCCACTTAAACCTCCTCAGACACTCCCTTACGTGAGTTACTGACCTTAACTCCTAGACTGCAAAAATACAAACCAACCTGAAGGTTGGTTTGAGGCAAGCTACACTCTGCTGGCCTGGGAGCTGGTCCTCCGTCGCAGCCTCTCAGAGAGCTGCCGTGCTCCCGCTCTCTGTGGCCATTAAGGCACACCTTGAACTCTAACCAGACCTCATTTTCCAGAGGCCTGCTCCATCCCAGTGGAGCAACTGGACTCTGCCCATTCTGGCACTTGCCTCCCTGCGGCCAATGCACCTCGCCCATGGAGCGCCTGCTTCCTTGCCAGCCGTCTTCACCTCCTCCTCCTGCCTCCCCTGAGCGCTGTGAAACCGAGAACAAGTTCTCTTTGACAGGAAACCGTGTGATTTGTGGAATAACACTTTGATCATCTCCTTATTTCCTTCACACACAAGGACCCCAGCAGTGCCAACATGGACCCCACTTCTCAAGCTTCAACGCTGCTCAACTGCTGACACCTGTCATCCAAGCACTGTGGGAGGCCGAGGCAGCAGGCTGCTTGAGCCCAGGAGTTCAAGACCAGCCTGGGCAACACAGCAAGACCCCTTCTCTACCAAAAAGAAAAAGAGCCAAGAACCATGGTGGCACCTGCGGTCCCAGCTACTTGGGAGTCCAGGAGGTCAAGGCTGCACTGAGCTGTGATCACGCGCCACTGCACTCCAGCCTGGGCAACAGAGCGAGACCCTGTTTCAAACAATAAAAATTCACGCCTTGTAATAAGAAATTAAAGGGAGGAGGAACAAAGTTTTTTTTCCCCCCCTTTTTGAGACAGAGTCTCCCTCTGTAGCCAAGGCTGGGGTGCAGTGGGCACGATCGATCTCGGCTCATTGCAACCTTTGCCTCCCAGGTCCCGGATCGAGCAATTCTCCTGTCTCAGCCTCCCGAGTAACTGGGATTACAGGCAAGTGCCACCATGCCCAGCTAATTTTTGTATTTTTAGTAGAGACGGGGTTTCACCATGTTGGCCAGGCTGGTCTTGAACTTCTGACCTCGTGATCCGCCCGCCTCGGCCTCCCAAAGTGTTGGGATTACAGGCGTGAGCCACTGCGCCAGGCCTAAAGATTTTGTTTCCAAACGAAAGCATTAAATAACTGCGTTCAGACCTCCGCCACCTCGATGCCAGGCCAGCGCGGTCCCAGGCAGGCAAGCGAACGCGCCCAAGGCCGGGGGCGCAGCCGCGAGCCCACCTCGGCCTTCGGGCGCATCGGGGACCGCTCGAGCCCGCCTTCCCCAGGGAGGCGCCCGAACGCGACCCGGGCTGCAGCCTCAGGCTCGCCGGCTCCAACCAGCTCAGGCAGTGGAGACCCGCGGCCGCCCCTGGCCCTCGACCCTGCCCCACCCCTCACGCCCGAGGCCGCTAACGACCTCCGACCCCGCAACACGGCTCGGCGGGTCTCACCTACCGCGGGCTCCGCTCTGCTCTTCGCGCCGTCCCGCCCCTCTTGGCCCCCTCCTCCAATAGGCGCCGGGAGCCCTGAGAGGGCTACTCCAATCAGAGATGAAGTGATACCGACGCGACTGACCAACTAGCCAATCCAAAGTCTTAATCCCTCTAAGGTGGGCGGAGCATGCCCAGGCCAGCCCTCGCCGCCGATTGGTCACCGACCGCAGGGTGGCAGAGGCGGTGCCCTTATGCGGATTGGAGAGGGCAGCAATGGGGCGGAGTTCAAACTCCGATTGGTCCGCGCTCCGTGGCGGGCTTGGCGATTGGACGCCGGCGCTGTCAGCCGCGCGCGGGCCGGGGCGGGGCGGGTGGTGCCCCCGGGCTGGGCGAGGGGCCGGGTGCGGGGCCTCGGGCCTGGAGGCTGAGGCGGCGTCATGTCCTCCGAAGTGTCCGCGCGCCGCGACGCCAAGAAGCTGGTGCGCTCCCCCAGCGGCCTGCGCATGGTGCCCGAACACCGCGCCTTCGGAAGCCCGTTCGGCCTGGAGGAGCCGCAGTGGGTCCCGGACAAGGAGGTGGGTGGCCGCCGCCTTGGCCCGCGTCTCGGACCCGCCCCGCCGCCCTTGCCCGGCCCCGCGGGCTTCCAGGCTCCCGCGGCGCCCCCTCCGTCTCCGGGCGGCCCCTTCCCCAGCACGTCCCCACCTGGCGCTCCCCGAGGCCGGCCCCATTCCAGGGCCACCGCCTCAGGCTCCTGTGCCCGCGGGGAGAGCGGGAGGCGCACTGGGTGTCAGTGCGGGGGTCCGGGGAGGGCGGGAGGCGCGTGGGGTCCCGGTGCGAAGGTCCCGGGAGGGCGGGAGGGCCTGCCTGCACCTGCTCAGGGCGGGCGTCGGGAGGCGGGGTGCGGGGTGCGAGGCGCGGGCTGGCCCTGGGGGTGGGTGCGGCCCTGCCCGAGGCCGGTTCGTGCTGGGCTAGCGCGTGTGGACTCCGTCCCGAGAGCCGGGGCTCGCTCCGGAGAAAGTGGAAGGCGGCGCGCGTTCCTCGCAAGCTCAGCGGGGAAGGCGCTTGCGGTCCGCGGAGGCGCTGGAGCCGGCGGCTCCGCAGGGGTCCCGCCTGGGAATCGGGGGAGCCGTTGGTGCCGCGGGCGGGTGGCGGGTTCTGAAGCCACCTCCTGCTCAGAAGCCAGCCGGGAGGAGAGCCAGGATCCACCCTGCGGGCCAGGCTGCCTCCCCTTCCCCTTCGTCTACACCACCCTCCACCTCGGAAGCGAGGCCGCAGTCGCCCACTGGAGTGTTTGAAGGAGACCGCAGGTCTGCAACCGTTTCCCAGCGGCCCAGACACCGTGGGAGTTGCCCCGGTCACTTCTGCAGAAGTTGGGGCGTGGACGTGAGGTCCCTGAGCCAGGCCACCCCCTGGGGATCCCATGGGGTTCCCCTTGACCTGATCGGAGGTTTGCCTCCCCCCGGCTCCTTGGCCAGCTAAGAAGGCCTCGAGCGCACTTAATCTCACTGGCTGTGCACTAACAGGTCTCTCCAGTTTATATTCTGTGGATTTTACCCGGATAAAAAAACTCCTAGAGAAAATTTTTGTAATATGACTTTCATACTTAACACGTTACAGATTCCTTTAATTCCCTCAGTGATAGAACTAAGCAGATGTTGGAACCGGGTTCAAGAAGTCAAAGTAGCACGAATTGACCTGGGTTCCTTGAAGCTGGAACGGAGGCCTTGCGGGGAGGGCTGCCGCAGAGCCTCTGGGACAGGACGGAATTCCAGTGGCTCTGGGGAAGTGTGTCAGTGTCTACAGTGTACGGAGCCTTCACTTGTCACCGAGGGGGTCCTGGAGAGTCTAGACCAGTGCCTCTCACCTCTTGGCAGTATCACCACCCTAAGGAGTATTTTTAGACACTTTTCCCCAAGCAATCTCCTGTGACATCTTTTTAAAAAAAATTTTTTTTTTTTTTTTGAGATGGGGTTTCACCATGCTGGTCAGGCTGGTCTTGAACTCCGGACCTCAGGTGATCCACCCGCCTCGGCCTCCCAGAGTGTTGGGATTACAGGCATGAGCCACTGCGCCTGGCCAAAATGTATTTTAATTTATTTTTCTTTTCCCCCCACCACCCCCAAAATGTATTTTTAAATCGACAAGTGAAGATCGTATGTATTTGTGGCGTACACCCATGAACTCTTAATAGCACAGAAATACTCCACAGCTGTATGTGAGAGCATGCGAGAAAGTGTGGCCAAGACGAGGCAGAGGTTTCCACCAAAGGAGTTTCTTTCTCCATACTGTATAACCAGCACTGATTTTATGGTTCTGGTTTTTAGTTACCACTGTGTTCCCCTCCTTCATTCCCTCTTCCAGAACCCTTTTGGTATCAGCTGAATTGTTTAGCATTTTTCCCCAGCCTTTCTTCGTGGCCTCTGTGGAGGAGCTGCGTGGAAGTCCTGTGGTGACTTCCAGCCCAGTGGAGTTGAAACACCTGAGTCAGGTGGCACCCCTCCTGGAAGAGAAGATTCATTCCCATGTTGGCGTGGAGGCAGGATGTCCCTCCAGAGCCCCCCACCATGTTTGGATGATTAATCGGGTTCTGAGCAGCTGAGGAAGGCCCTAGCGTTGGGTGGGCCTGGGGGACGGGAGAAACCATTTTAGTGAAGTTGGACTTTGAGTTTTGTGTTTTGAATTTTATTAGAGCCTGGTCTTGGAGCCCAGAAGTGACCGAAGACAGTGTTCTGGAGGAATGAGAACAGGGCAGTGAGGGCTGGAAGATTTGGAATAACGTCCGGCTTTAGTTGCGATGGCTCGAGGGGAAACATACTGTAACAGTCACCTGGCACGTGGCGGTGCTGCAGGGGACACTGAGCTGCGCTGTGGGGGCTGTGTGCTTGGGGCCACTAAGGTGATTGTGGGGAGGTGACTCAAATGTGCAGATAACCAGTTGTGGAAAAATAGGTTTATTTGTGGTGGTTCGGAATGGGCAGAGAACTCAGTAGAACATGGCAGGTGGGTAATACTGTCTTTGGCTCAGTGGCTGTGTCGATTGGCTTCATCATCCTCTGTAAACATGTCGGTCCGTTTTCATTCTGGCTCTATCCTCAGCCCGGGGAGCGTGAGTTGAGCCCATTGTACTGCTCCTGGATATCAGGTGCCTGACCTGGGCGGGTTTATCAGTTTGGGTTCATGAGGGTTATCCTTTTAAAATGCTGCAAAAAGCCCCTGGGGAGTGTGTGCCCACATGCACCTTTCTCAGAGGTGGCCTGCAGCTCTCCGATTCTCAAGGAGCTCTGATGCAGAACAGCTGAGAGTCGCTTCTCCAGTGTGAGCCTCCTCGGGAAGCTTTGGGGCAGGGGAGGCATGGGCGGTGTGTAAAGCTTCATGTGACACCAGTTTGGATAGAGGTGCTTTGAGGGTGTGAAGGAAACCTCAGATGATCTCTGGGTCTTGTCTGACTCTGCCATCATATGTCCGACACTGACGCAAGGTAGTGGGCTTGGGGGTGGGCGGTCCGGGCGTGCAGCCATCTGGGCTCGTCACAAGCAGCTGAGATCCTGAGTCTTATCCTTGAAATGGTTGCCGCTGTGCACCCCTCCCACCTCCCATCCGCGGTGCTGGCAGAAGCAGTGACCACAGCGCCATGCTGACAGGTTGACACTTGGATACTCTAGATTCAGAACCAGGGAGGAGAGAGCACGTGCATGTCTGATCACGAACCTGGACTCGGGTGGGGAGGGAGCTGAAGTGAGGACTGTTACTGAAGAGAGGCGCTAGGGCTGTGCAGCAGGGAGAACAGGGGACCCCGAGTTCAGCCAGGGTCTCAGGCCAGGCCGGACAGGGCTTTTCTTTTGCAGGGAGGCATGGCCAAGGCTGGAAATAATCGAGATGGGGAGGTGGGTGGGACAGTGGAGGACCAGAACCTCCAGCACATCAGAGAGCTGAGGCCAGAATATACAACTTAGCAGGGCACGGTGGTGGGCATCTGTAATTCCAGCTACTTGGGAGGTTGAGGCAGGAGAATCGCCTGAACCCAGGAGGCAGAGGTTACAGTGAGCCGAGACCATGCCGCTGCACTCCAGCCTGAGTGACCGAGTGAGACTCCATCTTAAAATAAATAAATAAATAAAAACACAAAAAGTAGACAGGCGTGGTGGTGCCCACCTGTATCCCACTTACTCGGGAGGCTGAGGCAGGAGAATCACTTGAACTGGGAGGAGGAGGTTACAGTGAGATTGCACCAGTGCACTTCAGCCTGGGCAACAGAGCGAGACTCTGTCTCAAAAAAAAAAAAAAAAAAAAAAGTCCAGATAAGGGAATTGTGTTCCAGTTGATAATGGGGAGAAATGGCTAGTGTTTTCTGGGGCAGAGAATGGGAATTTGGAGGGCCTTGTTGCGGGTAAAGAAGGGGTACATCTGTGATCTCTGGCTTGTTTGGGGAGGGTGGTTCTTGGCGGAAGGCTTTCCCAGCACACTGTGGGGTGGGGGGTTTCATAATTGTTTTCCAGGATCACAGGGCTTGGGTAAAGCTCACCGTTGTGAAGTGCCAGGGGCTGCCGGAGCCTCTGCAGTTTCTGAGAACAAGCAGCCTCATGGGATACTGCCAGGGGCACAGGAGAGCTTCTCAAGGGTCCCTGAGGCTGGCGAAGGACGGCTTCTTTTTTTGAGACAGGGCGTTGCTCTGTTGCCCAGACTGCAGAGCTTTTACTGACGTAAGGAAACACTGAGACTCTGAGGCAACAAAACAGGGTTCCTGAGCATCCTGTGGGATGCCAGGCCGCCTTTAGCATAGTCCTCCCGGCACGCGGTCAGTGCCAGCTTCGAACTGCCTGGCAGCTGAAAATTGTAGAAAACTGATAGTAATGCACATGTTTGTAGTCCCTGAGATGCAAGTAGATTTTGTCCCTCAGGTGAAATTGACGTCCTCTCTCACACACCCCATGGTGGGGCCCTGTGAGAGGAGCCAGTTTACGTCTATTGTCAAACTCGCGTCTTCCTTCCTCACGGCTTGTGTCCATGTCTGCTCTTTGGATTCTCCTTTGAACTGGGTTTTTAATCTTACTGGTTCTGTCGTTAACTAATGAGTTAAATCTTTGACATGGGTCCATTTTCTATTTGTAGGAGTTAGGCTCTTACCCTTTAAAAATGATTGTCTTTCAATGAATGTCTGTTGATACATGTATTTAAATTGTTTTTTGATTGACGAATTCTGGGGGGCCTGAGAAGTCGTTGACTGTGGGATCCTGCCTACCAGCTGGTGGGTGACATTTCTCACAGTGGTGTGGGAGCTCAGAGTGTGTGGTGGGGCCTCACTGTCCTTTGTCACCCCAGCCTCAAGGGGAGGGCAGGCATATGCCCTGAAACTCTGTTCTTTTTATGGTAACTTTTTCTGAACATCCGTTTAAGCTCCCTAAATTCTACTTTGAGATGATACTAACCTTGAGGGTGGAGGCACTTTTGGTTTCCTGTATGCTGTGAAGCCCCCTCTTTGGGGGTGGCTGGGTGTTGGTTCTGAGGAGCTGCCCTGTTGTGTGAGAGTGGGCCAGTGGGTCCCCACTTGCAGGTCTCCGAGGAGCTCTGTGCTGGTGTCTGCCCCCACTGTGGAGGAAGGGTGGGTTTCAGGGTTTCTTTTGTTTGAGATGGAGTCTCACTGTGTTGCCCAGGTTGGAGTACAGTGGTGCGATCTCGGCTCACTTCAACGTTCAACTCCCAGGTTCAAGTGATTCTCCTGCCTCAAGCTCCCAAGAAGCTGGGACCGCAGGCGCCCACCACCACGCCCAGCTAATTTTTAGGTTTTATTTTGTAGAGACAGGGTCATGTTATGTTGCTCAGACTGGTCTGGAACTCCTGGGCTCAAGCGATCCTCCCACCTCAGCCTCTGGAAGTGCCGGGATTACAGGTGTGGCCACCACACCTGGCCCGGTTTCTTTCATTGTTCATGGCCATCTTGCTTACCCAATGGGAAGCTTAGTTTATGGCATCTGCCTCAACTGCCTCCAAGGATGTCATC
Organism: Plecturocebus donacophilus; assembly: GCA_004027715.1. NCBI lineage: Eukaryota > Metazoa > Chordata > Mammalia > Primates > Pitheciidae > Plecturocebus > Plecturocebus donacophilus. Next base: position 11,357 of record PVKP010035720.1, on the reverse strand, counting down.
TGGCAGGGTGGATGTGAGTCAGCTATTGGTTTACTGGGCCAGTAAGGAGTGGACGAGCACCCAGGGCTCCGACTCCTGTAGGCAGCCAGGGGAAGCGTGTTCCGAAATTCCACTGGGAGCCGTCTGCGTGTGCCTGCCCCAGTCCTCACTCCCTCTGAGCCCCGCTTCCCTAGGGCAGCTCCTGTGTTCATTCAGCTCCCCCTAGTCTGTGCTGGGCCCTGCAGGATGGCCATGGAGGCATCCTATGGAAGTGAGTGCCAGGTCCCCAGAGAGGCCTGGGCTGAGGCTGCCTTGGTGACGCCGCTGCACAGGCAGAGAGAGCTCCTGGAGAGCACTTGGGTCCCACTGTCCATCCCGGGGAGCAGTGTCGGCCCTCAGCAGGCTTATCTGTCTGGCCTGGGTAAGAGGGTGCGACAGCAGGTGGGTCTTCCTGGGACACTGCCTGAGCTCACCCTGCCTCGCTCTCCTCCGTCTCTGTGTGTCCCAGCCTGCACCTCTGGCCTCGTGGCCCTTCTGGACACCTTTATTATTTATTTATTCATTTTTCTCACTAAACATCTCGAGTCCTTTTTAATTGGGTTGTTCTTGGGGATTTTAGTTTCCCTGCGAATGTGCTGGTTTGAAAATCTGCCCCAGCCCACCCCGGCGGTGACACATGTGCACCTGGGACATGATGCAGACTGAGAGCTGGCATTCCAGACACTGCTGGCCACGTACGGTGAAAACGGATGAATCACACTTGGTGTCTGGGCTTTGGTGTATTCTCCCTAGCTCCTAAAATAGCTGTTTCACTGAACATCAGAGCTGTCGGGTCCAATTAAAGGAGGTGCTGGTGGGAGCCTGGTCTGGTGCCCAGCTTGCGTGCCTGCACTTCTGTGCGGGGTGTGCTTACTGACCAGGTGGGTATTTGTCAGGCTAGTCTCGATCTCCTGACCTTGTGATCCGCCCACCTCAGCCTCCCAGAGTGCTGAGATGACAGGCGTGAGCCACCGTGCCCAGCTGGGTCATTTCTACTTTTAAGGGGACAAATTTAAATCCTAGGTGTGGTCCGTCTTTTTTTTGAGTCCTTAGTCATCAGAAGGAAAAAGACCTTCCATATCTCCCAAGAGGACCTCTGCCCCTGTGGGTCACACCGTTCTGCTGCCCAGGCTGGAATGCAGTAGCATGAACATGGCTCACTGCAGCCTCTACCTCCTGGGCTCAAGCCGTCCTCCAAGCTCAGCCTCCTAAGTAGCTGGGACTACAGGTGTGCACCACCATGCCTGGCTCTGTAGAGACAAGGTCTTGCTGTGTCGCGCAGGCTACTCTTAAACTCCTGGCTCAAGTGATCCTCCTGCCTCAGCCTCCCAAAGTGCTAGGATTACAAGCGTGAGCCATTGCTCCAGCAATGTGGTCTTATATTTAGAAATTGGCCTTTTAGCTTGCCCAAACACAAACTGCACAGTACATGTGAAAAGCAGCTCTCTGTCAGGGCAACCGCAGGGCTGGGCCGAAGCACAAGCAGGGAAGTGAGCAGCCAGCCTGTGCCCACAGCTCGCAGGCAGGGGAGCCCCTGGCAGAGCTGCCAGCTGGACTCTGTAGATGCTTCCAGAAGGCTGGGGTGGGCCAGGCCTGGTTTCCAAGTCCAGGAAGTAGCTTAAAAGCAAAGGGAAAAAAGAAAAGGCTGGTTGTGGGATCTCATGATGCTCAGGACCTGCCTGAGTAGGGGCAGGGATGAGGACCTCTTATGGTTCACGGCATCCTCGCTGCAGAATGGCGTCTGAAGAGTCCCTGATGTGCACCACAGCTGGGACCTCTGTCCTCCCACAGTGAGGGCACATGTGGCTGTGGACCCCAGAGGACTCCTTCCAGAAGCATCTACAGAGTCCCAGGACCACCAGACTTTGTTTCCCCACTAAGCACAGCGGGCACTTGGCACCTGGTGTGGCCTGTCTCCGAGCCCCCTGTGCTGCACGCGGGCCCGCAGGCTGGAGGGAGGCTCCTGCCTTTGCAGAACACAGGCTCATGTGGACACGGTGAGGGCAGAGGCTGTGATGGCATTGCATCAGAGCAGCTCCTCTGCGCCAGCATCTTCTGGGGCTCAGAGAAGGGGGTGAGCTTCCCAGAGGAGGGGCGCAGGGCAGGGGAAAGTCCTCAAACCTGTGAGGACAGGGTGGTGGAGGGTCTGTTGCTGGGTCCCCAGACCACAGGAAGGCAGGCTGAGACGCTGGGGGATTGGGCGGTTGCGTGGTCCTGCCCCTGCTCAGACCTGAGGGGCCTGTGTTCCAGAAGGTGCTCGGCCCTAGTGACCCCACAGGCCTTGCCTGCCTCATTGTGGAGTCGCTGGCCCAGAGTTGGGGCTGGAACAGTGTGACACGTGTGGGAGAGCTTTCCCACTGAGGGGCTGAGCCCTGTCAGCCGCTTGTCAGTGCCAGTTCAGCCCATCTGTCCTTGATGGATGGGAGGCGGCCCTTGCTCAGATAAGGCGTCTGAGCTCTCGTGTGGCTTGGCAAAGCTGTGGCTACGTCCAGTTCACCTCCTTTTCGAGACTTCAGGCCCTCCGTTTATGCTCGCCAGGCATTTCCTGGTCTCTTTCCCCCTGGAAGGGAAAAGGGGGCTCTTCATAGAGGAAAGGTCTTCTCTTACATCTCGAGGATTATTGTGCTTTGAACATGGGTGATTCTTGTCAATATTCAGCCAAGTCCTTAGTCATCAGAAGCAAAAAGACCTCCATCTCTTCCAAGAGGACCCCTGTGAGTCACACCATTCAGTCACCAGCTCATTTAACCTGCACCTGTTTCTAGTTCTAGTTCACCACCCACCACCCAGGTCTCTGACGGTGAGACCGAAGTGGGGTGTGTGTATCACACCAGGTGGCAGCCTTGCTGGGACCTTCTTGTTTCATCCTTACCAAGGACCCCAGAGCACGAGGGTCTTGTTCTCAGGAAGCTGAGGGAGGCGAGGCGTCCTGGGGCCCGCGGTCCCTATGTGCAGCTGGAGGGCCTTCTGGGGAGTGGGCAGGCAGCACTGAGGCCCAGCTTTGGAAAAGGCTGTAACCGGCTCAGCAAATCCAGGGACCACCATGAAAATGGTGTCCATCACTCTATTAAAAGAATGCACGGAGACAGATTTCGTTCAGAGCCAGGTCTGAATGTCTTCCCCTTGGATTGGAGTCCCTGCTGGTAGTGGAGGGAGCCGGTGATGGCTGAGTCCTCATGTTGCGCTCACGCTGGCGTCAGGGCCCTGCTGCCATCTGGAGTGAGTGAGAGGCGGCCAGGCCAGGCCAGGACGGAGCCTTCCCAGTTGAGGTTTGGGAGTAGTTGAGGTTTGGGAGTTCCGTGCCTTTGGTGCTGAGGGTGAGTGGGTTCACGGTGACTTCGTCTCGTGGTCATGAGGGGGTTCGAGCTAGGAGCCCCTGCATGTAGTAAACACATCTGGTTTGCTGTTCTAAGTGGAGGTGGCAGGCAGAGCTGGGACCCACGCCCCCAGAAGCAGGCTCTGCGGTGGTCCTGCAGCCAGCAGCTCACCAGCCTGTGATCGCATCTGGGGCTGTTTGGAGAAGTTGGGCTGTGGCCAGTCCTGAGGTCTCCACAGCCCTGAGGAGAGCTTAGAGGCCGGGTGGCCACGGCTGCCCACAGTGGGCGTGACTTCGGGCTTGTGGCCTCTTCAGTGAGGGCCTCTGGCACAGGCTACCACGTGTGTCTCTGGGTGCTTGGTAAATGTACCCTGCACTTCCGTGACAATTTGTTTTTTGTCGAGTGAAGCAGTGGAAATTCAGGGAGCATCTTTTATCTGTTTTTATTTCCAAGTGACTGATTGCAATTCTGCCCTCACCTGCAGACCGACCAAGTGTCTGAGGTGTGTAGGCAGCAGAGAGCTCTTTTCAGAGTGGGCTGCTTTGCCATCTGGTGTCTTCTGGGCTGCCCTACTCTTCTGTGTTGTGGCGTCAAACTTACCCGTTCCCACATCCGAAAGGCTCCGGCCACCCTCGGCCCATAGGCTTCCCCACCAGGCTGGAGCTGGGCCCCAAGTACCTTCTGCCCGGCAGTGTGCGTTTGTTTTAACAATTCATAAAGCAGGTGCCTCCTCCACTAGCCTTGACCAAGCCTTGCTGGCATGCAAAGAGCAGCACACTCGCAGCTCATCCCGCTCCCTCCCGGGTACAGCAGCACTTGGCTTCACTGTCACTGTTCATAAAGAGAATCTACTTTCTTAGGGCCATGGCGACCCCAGTGACACCCAGCAGATGGCCACGGCGTCCCCTGGATTTCAGTGGCACCCGGGCATCACTCTGAGACTCTGGGTGTTACCATGAAATGAGGCCCACTGAACAGCCCTTAGACAATTTTTATTTTTGGAACAGGGTCTCATTCTGTCACCCAGGCTGGAGTACAGTGGCATGATTACAGCTTACTGCAAACTCTGCCTCCCACCTTAGCCTCACAAGTGGCTGGGACTACAGGCATGCACCACCACACCAGCTAATTTTTGTATTTTTAATTTTTTTTGTAGTGATGGGGTCTCACCCTGTGGCCCAGGCTGGTCTCAAACTCCTGGCTCAAGTGATCTGCCCACATCAGCCTCAAGGTGCTGAGATTACATGCATGAGCCACTGTGTCCAGCCCCTTAGACAATTTAAAGTGTAATTTCTTCAGCTGAGGCAGCTGAGGAAACTTCAGATGTGATTCCAACTCAGCAGAAACAGCTGCATCCTCAGCACGGTTGTCTCATGGCTGCTGTCGTGAGGCAGAGGAGGGCGTCCTCCCAGAGGGCATCCCCGGTGTCAGGGCAGCACCACCTTGCCACGGGGCTTCAGGCCCCCTGTGACCCTTTGGGGAAAGTGAGCACCATGGGCACCTGCCCAGTCCCCAGGTCTTGTGTGGTCACAATTCCTGGTCAGCCCTGAGCCCAGCCACCTTCCCATTTCTGTCTGCACTTGTCTATTCTGTGTGCAGAATCTCTGCCAAGAAAGTCCAGCCTCATGAGCCCTGGCTGGTGAGTCTTAGAGCTTCTCTGTGCCTGGGTCCTCAAGTTGAGGAAGCATCTTCAGGGCATCCCCGGGCCTGGTGCCTGACCCCGTGACATCCACACCAGCCCACACATGCTTCAGCTGCTTCTGGGGGTTCCCTCAAAGGTGGGGGTCGGGCACAGACGCCAGGTCTCCAAATAAAGAACCAGAATAAGCTTTATGTCTCTGACACCTGGGCTTTTGTCAGCTGGTGCACAGCCCCGTCATCAGCAGCTCCCCTGAGCTTGCCTGGTTTGTGGAGCGGCTGCTAGCACGGCCTTCCCGGGTTAGGCTGGCTCCTGCTGTGGATTTCATAGTTGCTTCATGGCATTGCCCTTTGGTTCCAGTAACAGGACCAGGGCCAAAAAGGTGTTGCTACAGTGAACTGCCGTTGGGTCCAGCGTGGAGGGACCCGAAACACCAGGTTGCACGCTCAGCTGCGAGACAGTCAAACCCCAAGCCCACCTCAGGCCCAGACCCCATGGGTGCGCCGGGTGCACCCCACCTCAGGAGCCTGGGCACGCGTGGCCAGTCCATCGCCCTGCACCCCAAGCCTGCCTGCCTCGGCCCGCTAGGGCACGTGGGGAGCTGGCAGGGCCCAGCTCTCAGCGCCCGTGATCCTGCCGGGTTTTAATGCTTTGTTGTCTCTCCTAGTGTCGGAGATGTATGCAGTGTGACACCAAGTTTGACTTTCTCACCAGAAAGGTGAGCTGAGGCCGCTGAGTTGGGGCGGTGGGAGGAGGGGAGGAGCCCCAACAGGACAGCTGCCCCTTCTGTCAGGGGACGGAGATCATCTTATGGCTTTTTTTTTTTTTTGGATATAGAGCCTCTCTCTGTCACCCAGGCTGGAGTGCAGTGGCGTGATCTCGGCTCACTGCAACCTCCGCCGTCTGGGTTCAAGTGATTCTCCTGCCTCAGCCTCCTGAGTAGCTGGGACTGCAGTCTGGCAACACCACACCCAGCTCATTTTTGTACTTTTAGTAGGGATGGGGTTTCACCATGTTGACCAGGCTGGTCTCAAACTCCTGATTCACCCACCCCGGCCTCCCAAAGTGCTGGGATTACAGGCGTGAGCCACCGTACCCGGCCATAATGGCTCGTTTTGAGTGTCAGCCATGCCGTTTCTGTGGAAAGTGGGCTGGTTCTGTGGACCACCACAGGGTGGGGGTGCAGCCCTGCTCCTGGGCCACTTTGTCCTCGTGGGCCGTCTTGCTAATGTTTGCCCGGCTCACGGCAGCTCCAAGACCCGAGGGCGTCCTGAGCAGTGGGACGTGGGTAATTAAAGAGTTGAAAAGCAGCCATTTTGATTATTTTGAAAAAAAAGGCCACATTTCCCGAGTGAGGTGGAACCCTGCTATGTGGCGGGGAGCCCGGGGGCTGCCGTCAGGTGTGCGTGTGCAGCAGCCAGCATGGGGACCTCGTGTTTAGGTGTGGCCCAGGGAGTACCAGGCCAGCAGGGGCAGACCCAGGCGGCTTGTCCCCTGCCCCTCCTGACTGCCCGTCCTCCTGCGTCTGCCCAGCACCACTGTCGCCGCTGCGGGAAGTGCTTCTGCGACAAGTGCTGCAGCCAGAAGGTGCCGCTGCGGCGCATGTGCTTCGTGGACCCCGTGCGGCAGTGCGCCGAGTGTGCCCTGGTGTCCCACAAGGAGGCGGAGTTCTACGACAAGCAGCTCAAAGTGCTCCTGAGCGGTAAGGGCAGGTGGCCCGCACAGCCCGGCACGCTCTGCCAGCCGGCTCCTCCCGCGTCTGTGGTGATGCTGTGGACTGTGCAGAGGCCACTCTGCTTCTCTTTGACGTTCTCCCACCCTCCCTCCCTATCCTGTCTTCTGGATTCGTCTAGAAGCAGTTATAGAGCCTTCTCTTCAGAGATGGAATGCTGTCTAAAATGTTGGTGCTCACTCCGCTGGGCACGTCCGTCATGTGGGAGGGGAGGCCCTGGGCCTAGGCAGCCCCTTCCCCCAGGTGGAACCCGGCGCCGGTGCTCGGGCCTTTGTGACCACTGTGGCTCCTTGATGAGAGTCCGGAGACCTTTGCCCAGTAGCACGACGCAGACCCAGGGTCCTGGTGTGGGAGGAGGATGTCCTCCAGGGGCTTAGGGTGTTCCTACCCTGGAATCTCTGAGCAGCGAGCAGCACCTTCTCCCCACTGCCGTCCCAGCCTCTGGCCCCCTGTCCCCAGCCTGCCCACTGTGGGCCTAGGGCTACCTGTCTGCCTGCCCACAGCTCTGTCCTGGGTGAAACAGGCATGGTCCCTGGCTGGACGGGTGGCTTTTCTTTCCTTTCTGCTGTCTTGGTCCTGTCCTGCCAGCTCTTAGGACGTGTGAGCAGAGGGGTTTATTGTTCTTGATCTGGACCTTGGCGATGAATTCCTGCCTCCTTTCTTTGAAGGATGTAGGAGCTTTATAAGTGAGCCCGACCTGTCTCTAGAGCAGTGCCTTTATTGCCTCTTAAACCCTTGATCCGTGACTGCCTTTTTGCCCAGCTGAGGGGTCCTTAGAACAAAGCCGTGGTCTGTCTCCTGCTGTTTCACTCTGTCCTCTGTGCGTGCCTCCGACTGGTACTCGTGGGAAGGGTTAGGTGGAAAAGCAGCAGGCCCTGTTCTCACGTTTGCTTTTGTGTTTCCAAGGAGCCACCTTCCTCGTCAGTTTTGGAAACTCAGAGAAATCTGAAACTATGATTTGTCGTCTTTCCAATAACCAGAGGTAAGAGCCAGACCCTAGTTGGCACAGGGCAGCATTGTCACAGACCGGGAGCCTCGGTCGCACTGACCTGAGAGTGACCCGATTTGGACGCTTTTATTTGATGTAGATACTTGTTTCTGGATGGAGACAGCCACTACGAAATCGAAATTGCGCACATTTCCACTGTGCAGATCCTCACAGAAGGCTTCCCTCCTGGAGGTAAATGCTGGCACGTCCTTTCCTAAGCCAGGAGGGTTTGGTGCCACACATGGGGGACAAGAGGAGCGTGCACTTTTGGGATCAGGCAGCCGCCCTGAGGAGCGGGGCCTGCTGGGTGTCCAGGACAGCCTGCCTTTCCTCTGCGGGGAGAGCGTGTATTTACTCATTGGCTTTAGAACTCGCCAGGTGAGTCGGGACTTAACTGTAAGACCACAAAGGGAAATTTGCCTCAGCACGTTGTAGTGATTTCCTCTGCTCTAAATGCTCTAATGTATCATTCCGTTTATTGCTGGACTCAAACTAAGCCCCAAATGCAGTAACTGAGATCCCCAAAAAGGTCGGAGTGGTGGCTCATCGGGAGCCAGCCCTTCAGCCCTCCTCCCGAGGGCGTCTGTGCAGACTAAACGCCTACTGCGTGTCCTGGCGAGCTGCTAGGGCGTCTAGCCCAGCCTGGGCCTCGCCACTGAACTCTGACGGGGAGCTCGCATTAGTTGTCTGCAAACTGTGCTGACAGACGCACGTGCCGTAACCCGTGTTGCTTTCTGTTCTCTCACCGGCTCTCGGTTGCTCCTTCTCTGCACTGCCTGCCCACCTTCTTGCCGTAGAAAAAGACACTCGCGCTTACACCAGCCTCCTGGGGAACCAGCCTGTCTTTGAAGGTCAGCCTCTTCCTCCTTGCCGGGGCTCCCTGCACGTGGCGGGCCCTCGCCACCTGGCTTCTGTCCATGGGGTGGTCCATGCCAGGGTTCTCTGTGAAACCCAAACTCCCTTGTTTTGGTTGACTTAAGGGAGAAGTTGGGTCCGCTACATGGGTTTATAAAGCCTAAAGGAAGACACTCCAGCAGAAGATGGACTTGCTCAGTTCTGTCTTGTGGGGAGTGTTCCCCGCAGTTGACAGCTGTCAGTACCTGCCAGCCCTGAATAGGCTGAGGCCAGGGGGTGTGGGTGCCCAGGGGGACTCACCTGGCCTCGGGGGCCTCTCCCAGCATTGCCCTTCCTACCACAGCCTGCTGCTCCCCACCTCAATCTGGCCTCCTGGGACCCCTGACTCTCCTGGCGCTTCTGTCAGCCTTCTGAATTAGGCGAGATGCCTGGGCCAGTGTTTTGCCACCTCTGTCCTGAGCTCAGGGACATGCATGAAGTCGGGATGGCATCAAGCTGGTTACCTTGAGGAGGCTGTGAGGTGTAGATGCCCAGGAGCAAAGCGCAGGGTCTGGAGAAGTGGGGGTCACCCCAGGCGCTCCCCTCTGCCTGCGTCCTGGGGAGCCTGAGGCTCAGGTGAGGGCCAGTGTTTAGGGCACCCAGTACTCCTGAGGCTAGGGTGACATGGCCTCCTGGGCTGCTCTCATGGGCAGACCCTCCCCATGGCTTCTGGCACTGCGTCCCCTTGTGGTGGCTTGGGGGATACAGAGAGCCTCGCCTGCCCAGCCTCCTTAAGAGCTTTCAGACCCCAGCACCCTGTCTTCCAGCCACGTGCTGTGGTGAAGACAGTCAGCTGAAGATGACAGGGTGACAGATGGCCGTGGCTGTGATCCAGTGGCGCTTTATCAAGCAAATCCAGGTGGTGGGGTGGGGGCGCATGCCTCAACCACAGAACATGGCTTATGAAAGTGTGGTTCCGGAGGCTGGGTGCGGTGGCTCACGCCTGTAATCCCAGCACTTTGGGAGGCTGAGGTAGGCGGATGACCTGAGGTCAGGAGTTTGAGACCAGCCTGACCAACATGGAGAAACCCTGTCTCTACTAAAAGTACATAAACTAGCGGGGCGTGGTGTCCAGTGCCTGTAATCCTAGCTACTCAGGAGGCCGAGGTGGGAGAATCGCTTAAACCCAGGAGGCACAGACTGCAGTGAGCTAAGATCGTGCCACTGCACTCCAGCCTGGGTGACGGAGACTCAAAAAAAAAAGGAAAGTGTCGTTCTTGATGTTTTGGGCTGGATTAAAAAAAAAAAAAAAGGTGTGGTTGTGGGGTCTCCCAGGGGATAGCACATCACAGGCTGCTCAGGCCTCTTCCCGAGCAAGCGTGGTCGCTGCATCCCCACCTGCAGCCTCGGCGCCCACTGCACCGACTGGCAGAAGGGTCGGCCTGGATGCTGATGGGGAGATGCGTCTGATGGAGGAGTCTCCTGAGAGGTCGACTGCTCACAGTGGGGCTTCCCCCGAGTCACCAAGTTCGTGGGAGGCTGCGTCCCACGGGTCTCTTTCAACACCAGCCCTGCCTGAACAGCCACTCTCTTGAGCGGTATATTCTTGGAGCAAGTGCTGGAATTGAGTCATTGTCACTGGAACAGCTGGCTATCGCCCAAAGGCAGGGAACCTGGGTCCCAGCAGAGCAGTCCCCAACATGGGTGCCCGGTCTGGGGAGACAGCCTGTGTCCAGGCTGGGGTGGCATTTCCTTGGCACTGGGCCTTCGCACTGTCGATCCCCTCTGTGCCAGCCCTGCTTCTCAACAGACGAGCTGTGACCCTGAGCATCTGCTTGGCCTATCAGTCGCCAGGGCGCTCTCCAGGTAGCCTCCGCTCTTCCCCAGCCCTGGGCGCAGGTGGGCACCTCTGCATGAGCCAGCCTTGTTTGGGGGTTCTCTGAAGGGCAAGGCACTGCCTCTCAGGCAGTTCGTGGTGACGTGGCTCTTGTTTGCCCTGGGCCCTGCAGGCACTAGGGTGTTACCCTGTGAGCTTGGGGTCTCTTCCCAGAGGCCTGAGGAGATGGTGATCCCTGGGTGCTCCTGAGCGCCAGCCCTCACGGCGAGGCTCCTCTGAGAGCAGCATACGGTTAGGAAGGTGTCCTGGCCACCACCGCCTGGGCACTCAGGGTCTCCTTTGGGCCATCTTACCTCGTCTCCCTCTTCCAGGAGGCAACGCACGGGCCACAGGCATGTTCCTGCAGTATACAGCTCCAGGGACGGAGAGTGTGACCCAGGTGAAGCTGACAGCGGCGGAGGATGCGAATGTGGGCAGGAGGCAGGCGGTGGCATGGCTAGTGGCCATGCACAAGGTACCTGAGGCCAGGCCAGGGAGGCTGGGCCCTTTGTCTTAGAGCAAAAGTTCACCTTTCCCAGGAGGAGGCTCCCGTCCCCCCAACCTGTTCCCCCTCAACTGGGTTGCCTTGCCTGCAATGCACACAGGCTTGGCTCCACCAGGCATAGGACCACGCAGGTCTCACTGTGTTGATCTTGTCTTTGGTCACCCTGCAGGCTGCCAAGCTCCTCTACGAATCTCGGGACCAGTAACTCTCCGTGGGGCTGAGCTTGGAGTACATGTGGTCACCAGGACTGAGTCGCTTGGAACAGCAGCCTGCTCCTTGCACACCACAGGGATTAATCCTGCTTGTGTTGGGAAATGCAGCTCACCTACTTGGAGAAACAGAAGTGTTCACTTATCTAGTGCAATATGTTCACAGTCTATTAATGCTTTAAACAGCTTCATGTTTTAGAATTTGTGTATTGTCAATACTTAATTGGGGGTGGGAGAGA
>PVKP010035719.1:0-23043 GCA_004027715.1 Plecturocebus donacophilus | reverse complement strand
AAAAGAAGATAGAGCCTCCCCTGTACAGAGACAGAGGGAGGGGGTGCTCCAAAGCCTAAAGAGGCCCCAAGTGTGGTAGACACCAGCCAGGTATATATGCAGAGGTTGGAGGAGTTAACGTCTGATTTGTGTAGGGCTCAGGGGATTTGTTTGACTAGGCATGTCGTTCAGCCTTTGAAAAAGCTGGCCCTCCCACTCTAGCCTTTTAATGTGCGTTATTTGCTCAGTTTTAAAATTTAATGTACATTATTTGCTCAATTTTAAAATTATTGCTCTGTGCATTATTTGCTCATTTTTAAAATTTTCTTTGTCTTTTGTCTCATCTGTTTACTATGACAAGTCTGCATCTTATTTTGTATTTATTAGTATTCATAGTGCTTCTTGAGTCTGAGTTTTTGTTTGTTTTGAGACAAAGTCTCACTCTGTCACCTGCCCCTGCCCCTGGCTAATTTTTGTAGTTTTAGTGGAAACAAGGTTTCCCCATGTTGCCCAGGCTGGTCTTGGAACTCTTGACCTTGCGATCCACTCGCGTCGGCCTCCCAAAGTGCTGGGATTAGAGGCGTGAGCTACTGTACCCGACCACGAATCTGAGTTTTTAAAAAATTTATTTTAGAAGTACTTAGTCATTATTTTTTCAAATGTAGCCCCTGCCTTAGTCTGTCTTTCATCCCTGTTGATCTTCTTTCTCTCTTTTGCTTTCCTCTGTATTTTTCATCCTGTTGGCTTTTGTGTCTTCATACTTCAGTCTGAATATTTTCTTTGACCCATCTTCCTTTGTCGAATCCTCAGTTGTATTTAATCTGGTGTTAAAGCTATTCTATCAATTTTAATTTCTTTTTTTTTTTTTTTTAACATTTGGTCTTTATTTCTTTAGTTAGTTAGTTAGTTATTTTTAAAGACGGGGTTTCACCATGTTGGTCAGGCTAGTCTTGAACTCCTGACCTCACGTGATCTGCCCGTCTTGGCCTCCAAAGTGCTTGGATTACAGGTGTGAGCCACCACGCCCGGCCCAATTTTAATTTCTGTTACTGTATCTTTTAATTCTTAAGGTTTTGAGTTTGTTTTTTTTTCTTTTTTTATAATAGACTTTATTTTTGAGACACGGTTTTGCCCTGTCACCTGGTCTGGAGTGCAGTGGCAAAATCTTGCCGCCTTGACCTTCTGGGCCCAAGTGATCCTCCCACCTCAGCCTCCTGAGTATCTGGGACTATAGGCATGTGCCGCCATACCTAAAATTTTATTTATCTATATTTTTAGAAATGAAGTCTCCCTGTGTTGCCCAGGCTCAAGGGGTTCTCCTGCAAAAGCCTTCTAGAGTGCTAGGATTACAGGCATGGGCCACCTTGCCTGGTCAACTTAATTTTTTTAGATCAGTTTTTAGTTCACACCAAAATTGAGCAGAAGGTGCAGATATTTCCTGTATATCATTTGACTCCTCACACTCATATAGCCTCTTCCACTATCAACATCTGACACTAGAGTGATACATTTGTATTAATTGGTGAATCTACATTAACATATCATTATGACTCAAAGTCCACAGTTCACATTAGGGTTTACTGTTGCATTGACAAATGTATAATGAGACATCCACCAGTATAGTGTCGTACAAAGTGGTTTCACTACCCTAAAATCCTATGTGCGCTGCCTGTTCATTCCCTCCTCCCCATATAACCTTTGGCAGCTGCTGATCTTTTTAGTGTCTCCATAGTTCTGCCTTTCCTAGTATATCATAAAGTTGGAATCATACAGTATGTAACCAGTTCAGAATGGTTTCTTTCACTTAGTAATAGTGAAAGGAATTACTAAAATCCTTAATAATAGGAAATACTAAAGATAGTGAAAAGAATTACTAAATCCTTAGTATTATTAAGGATTTAAATTTCTATTAGGAATTTAAATTTTCTTTGTATATTTTCATGGCTTGATAGCTTCTTTTTTTTTTAAACACCTCTGCTGACAGGAAGATAGCTTTTTAAAAAACATTTATTTTAATTGACATATAATTTTACATGTTTATTGGATATATACTGATTTTTTTAAAATGCAAGATTTCATCATAACAGTAATGTTTTGATACACATAATGTATAGTGATCACTTCAGGGTATAGTGTATGCATCTCAAACATTTATTTTTTCTTTGCATTGGGAACCTTCTGTGTCCTCTTTGTAGCTATTTGCATCTATATAATGTATTATTGTTAACTGTAGTCACCCACGTTACATAGAACACTAGAACTTATTCCTCCTATCTACCTGTAATTTTGTATCCTTTCACAAATCTCTCCCTATCCCTCCCTTTCCCATGTCCTTTAAACTCTCTTGTATCCTCTGTTCTACTGTTTACTTGCATGAGATGAAGCTTTTCTTTTAGCTTCCATATATGAGAACCTGTGGTTGATTAACTTTCTGCTCCTGGCTTATTTCACATAAGATAATGTCCTCCAGTTCCATCTATGTTGCTGCAAATGACAGGATTTCATTATTTTTTATGGCTGTATAAGATTCCTGTGTGTGTGTGTGTGTGTGTGTGTGTGTGTGTGTGTGTGTGTGTGTGTGTGTGTGTACGTGTACGTACACACCACATTTTGTTTCTCCATTCATCTGTTGTTGATCACCTAGGTTGATTTTGTATCTTAGCTGTTGTGAATAGTGCTGCAGTAATCATGGGAATGCAGACATCTTTGATATAATGATTTTCTTTCCTATGGATAAATGAGCAGCAGTGGGATTGCTCGATCGTATGGTAGTTGTGTTTGTAGTTTATTGAGGAGCCTTGATAGGGTTCTCCATAGTGGCTGTTAGTTCTAACAGTGTACAAGAGTTAACCTTTTCTGTGCATTCTTGCCAGCATTTGTTATTTTTTGTGTTTTTAATAATAGCTATCCTAACTTGGTTAAGATTCTACCTCATTGTGGTTTTGATTTGCATTTCTATTGATGGTTAATGATGTTGAACATTTTTTCCCATATTCTTTGGCCATTTATGTATAATCTTTGAGAAATATCTATTCAGATGGCTTGTGCATTTTTAAAATTGGATTTTTTCTTTTTCTGTTGTTTGCATTCTTTGTAAATTCTTGATGTTAATCCCCTGTCAGATGAGTAGTTTGCATATATTTTCTTCCATTCTGTAGGTTGTCTTACTGTTGCTTGTTGCCTTTGCTATACAGAAGCTTTGTAGTTTGACCTAATTCCATTTGTTTTTTGTTGCTTGTGCTTTTGAAATCTTTATTGATAAAATCTTTTCTCAGTGTCCTGAAGCATTTCCCGTTTTGTTCTAGTAGTCTTGTAGTTTTGTTAGTTCTTTGAGCCATTTTGAGTGGATTTTTTTTTATGTAGAGTGAGGAGTGAGGGTATAGTTTCATTGTCCGACATGTGAATGTCCAGTTTTGCTAGCACCATTCATTGAAGAGACTGCCCTTTCCTCAGTGAGCATTCTTGGCACCTTTGTCAAAAATCAGTTGGCTGTAGATATGTTTATTAACTTCTGGGTACTCTATTCTCTTCCATTGGTTTATGTATCTGTTTTTATGTCAGTACCATGCTGTTGTGGTTACTACAGCTTTCAGTATATTTTGAGGTCTTGTATTTTTCTTTCTTTCATTTTTTTTTTTTTTTTTTTTGTTTTTGGATGCAGTGTCTTTCTCTGTTGCCCAGGCTATAGTTCAGTGGTACCATTACAGCTCACTGTAGCCTTGACCTCTTGAGTTCAGTTGATTCTCATACCTGACCCTCTCGAGTAGCTGGGACTATAGGCATTTACCACGATGCCTGGCTATTTTTTTTTTTTTCGGCACTTACACATTTCTGTGCTCGCAGAGTGGTAGCAGGAGCAGCCCTAGTCTGGGCAGCCAGGTGGCTGAGCAGAAGTCACAGGGGTACAGGGGCAACTCTAGACCCAGAGAGGGAGACTGGGGCTTTGGGAGCTGTGTAGCCCTGGGCCCCAGAGGAGGCCTCTTGACACCTCTCCCCACCAGCTTCAGTCTCCCTGCAGGCACCTTTTCAGGAAGGGCAGAGGCTCCAGAAAGCTCCAAAACTTACTGCTGTTCTGATTACAGAGGGCTAGTGGGTGGGGGGTGGGGATTGGAGATCAGGCAAGGGACAGAAGGTATAAGAGGTTCAACTTGCCTGGGTGACTTTAATTCCAAAGGGCAGAGCCTGGATGTGGTGGCACCCACCTGTAGTCCCAGTGCTTTGGGATGCTGAGGCAGGAGGAACACTTGAGCCCAGGAGTTGGAGGCTACAGTGAGCTATAATCGCAAGTACACTCTAACCTGGGTTACAGAGTAAGACTCTGACTCAAAAAAATTTCTTTTTAAAATTAAAGTAGGCCGGGCATGGTGGCTCATGCCTGTAATCCTAGCACTTTGGGAGGCTGAGGCAGGTGGATAGCCTGAGGTCAGGCGTTCCAGACGAGCCTGGCCAACATGGTTGAATCGCCATCTCTACTAAAATATAAAAATGAGTCAGGCGTGGTGGTGGACACCCTTAATCCCAGCTACTTGGGAGGCTGAAGCAGGAGAATGGCTTGAACCTGGGAGGAGGAGGTTGCAGTGAGCAGATATCGTGCCACTGCACTCTAGCCTGGGCAACAAGAGCGAAACCCTGTTTCAATAAAATAAAACAAAACAGTGAAGGGCAACTTGTTCAAGAAAAATGGAGGGGAGGCTGGGCATGGTGGCTCACACCTGTAATCCTAGCACTTTGGGAGGCCGAGGTGGGCGGATTACCTGAGGTCGGGAGTTTGAGACCAGCCTGACGAACATGGAGAAACCCCTTGTCTCTACTAAAAGTACAAAATTAGCTGGGTGTGGTGGCGCATGCCTGTAATCCCAGCTCCTCAGGAGGCTGAGGCACTAGAATCACTTGAAACCGGGAGGCGGAGGTTGCGATGAGCCGAGATGGCGCCATTGCACTGCAGCCTAGGAAACAAGAGCAAAACTCTATCTCAAAAAAGAAAAAAAAAAAAGAAGAAAAAAAAGAAAAATGGAGGGGAAAGGGCACGAAGAGGAATACACTCTGCAGCAGAGTAGGTTCCTTCTATGGAGGGACAGGAAGCTGTAATCACCATTTGCAGTTAGGCACAGCTGCCGTGACATTTCAAACGATAGCCATTGACAGGCTTCCTCCTAACGTCATTTCTAGGCACATCCTCCAGCAGGGCCACCAGGGAGGCAGGGATGGCAGCCTTTGCAACTTCCCTTTGACTTTGGGAATCTGAGAAATTGAGGTGTGGGATGGCAGAGTGATGATGTTTGGAGGCCAAGTAGGAGAGGCTGTTGCCCAGAACCCCACAGGACTCAAGGAGCCCACCCTAATGTCCTAGATGAGTGCTTAGGCAGGCATGGCCATGCTGCTGCCTTCCTGTGCAGCACTCAGGTAGGCCCCTCAGTGAGCATCCAAAGCAACAGCCTGACACCCAGGGCCTTGCAGCTCGTCTTGGGGAGCCCACACTGTCCTTCCTGGGGTTCCTGCACTAGGCTAGGATGCCCCTGTTCTCCCACAGTCTCTGCTCCCTGCACCCTGTTGGCCCAGCAGCAGCCCCTGTCCTAGTGGCACAGTGCAGCTGTCCACAGAACCCACACCCAGACACCTCCCTGGGCCACACATCATGAGGTCTCCACCAGCTATGTGTGACCCACATAGAGACAGGGTATGGCTGAGCAGGTCTCCAGGCCCAGTCTCTCCTCACAAGCCTCCTGCCTCCCTGTGACCCACACATGCAAGGGTCACAGGTCAGCAAGTCTATTCTGCAAGGTGTGGGCCACTCATGCTCCACAAGGGCTGCCATGCTGCCTTCCTGGGGCACCCAGGAGTCCCCCTCAAATGTCATAACCTGAGTACCCAGAGCTGCTTGTAGTGAGGGCTGACTCTGGGTGCTCACTGATTGCCTGCTCAGCACATGGCTGGACGGTGCTGGGCACTGGGCCTTCCAAGAACCAGAAACGGCCCCTTTCCTCCCAGCACTCATATCCCGCAGGGGAGACAGAATGGCTGGACAGGATGGTGCTAAGTGTGAGTGCTGCATGCAGATCCCCCTGGAGGGAGTCAGGGACCTGCTGGTGGGGCAACACCAGAGCTGTGCACATATCTGAGCGTTCTTTCCAGCACGGGTCATGAGGTCAAGTGACCCCACACAGCTGAGGCACAGTAGAAAGAGGGGGCACATAACCTGGCTAATTTTTTTGTATTTTTTGTAAAGACAGGGTTTTGCCGTGTTACCCAGGCTGGGTTCGAACTCTTGAGCTCAAGTAATTCCCCCAGCTTAGCCTCCCAAAGTGTTGTGATTACAGGTGTGAGCCCCTATGTCCAGCTGTTTTTAGATCTTTCACTTACTTCCTATTTGACTTGAGGAATATTTGACAAATTTATTACTATTTGACTTTTTTCCTAGCTGTTGTAAATGAAGTTGCTTTCTTGATTTCTTTTCAGGTAGTGTATTGTTTGTATATGGAAACACCACTGATTTTTTTAATAGTAATTTTGTATCCTGCAACTTTACTGAATTTATTAGCTCTGAGGTTTTTTGTTTTCGTTTTCATTTTGGTGGAGCATAGATTTTACTATATATAAGATCATGTCATCTGCAACTGCAAAATGGACAGTTTGACTTCATTTCCAATTTGGATGCCCAGAACTACTTTGTCTTGCTCTGGCTAGGAGTTCCAGTAGTATGTTGGTTAAGAGTGGTGAGGGTGAGCCTCCTTGTTTTGTTCCAATTATTGGAGGAAAAGCTTGTAGCTTTCTCTCATTGAGTAAGATGATAGCTGTGGGTTTGTCATATGTGGCCTTTATTATGTTACTGTACTTTCTTTTTATACCTAATTTATTGAGGTTTTTTTTAAAAAATCATGAATGGATGTTGAATTTTATGAAATACTTTTCCTGCTTCTGTTGAGATGATCCTATGGTATTTGTCCTTCATTCTGTTGCTAAGATGTATGACATGTATTGATTTGCATATGTTAAATCATCCTTGTATTCCTGGGACGAATCTCACTTCATGGTGTATAACCTTTTTTTTTTGTTTTTAATTTAGAGACAGGGTTTCACCATTTTGACCAGCCTGGTCTTGAACTCCTGACCTTGTGATCCGCCCGCCTTGGCCTCCCAAAGTGCTAGGATTACAGGCGTGAGCCACTGTGTCTGGCTGGTGTATTACCTTTTTGATGCGTTGTTGGATTTGGTTTGCCAGAATTTTGTTCAGGATTTTTGTGTCTGTGTTTATCAAGGATATTAGCATGTAGTTTTCTTTTTTAGTTTTTCCTTTTCTGGTTTTGGTATCAGGGTTATACTGGCCTTGTAGAGTGAGTTAGGAAGAATTACCTTGGCTTCAATTTTTTGGAATACCTTGAGAAGAATTGGTATCCATTCTTCTATAAATGTTTGAAAGATTTCAGCAGTGAACCCATCAGTCCTGGGCTTTTCTTGGGAGAGTTTTTTGTTAGTAATTCAGTCTCATTACTTGTTACTGGTCTGCTCAGGTATTTTATTTTTTGCTGGTTCAATCTTAGTAGATTGTACATGTTCAGGAATTTGTTCATTTCCTCTAGGTCTTTATATTTATTGCTTTATAGTTGTTCAGCAGTCTCTAGTGATCCTTTGTATTTCTGTGATATCCATTGTGATACCTCCTTTTTTGTTTCTCATTTCTTTTATTTGGGTCTTGTTTCTTTTTTCCTTAGTGTAGCTAAAGATTTATTGATTTTGTTTATCTTTTCAAATGACCAGCTTTTTTCTGATCTTTGATCTTCTGTAATTTTAGTGTCAAGTTTATTTCCTCTCTGATCTTTATTGTCTTTCCTTCTACTGATTCTGGGTTTGTTCTTTTTGGTTTCTTGAGATGCATCATTGGTTGTCACCACACCCGGCTTTCCATTTTCTTGACATAGGCATTTATTGGTATAAAATTCTCTCTTAATAATACCCTGCTAAAATCCTTCTGATGAGGACCCAAAAGACAAACAAATAAACAAACAAACAAAAAATCAATGCACTGCTTTTGCTGTATCCCACAGGCTTTGGCATGTTGTTTCCATTTTCATTTGTTTCAAGACATTATTTTATTTCCATCTTAATTTCTTCATTGACCCAGTGATCATTCAGGAGCATGTTGTTTAATTTCCATGTATTTGTATAGTTTTCAGTCTTTCTCTTGTATTGATTACTATTTTTATTCCATTGTGGTCTGAGAAGATACTTGACATGATTTCAATTATTTAGAAATTTTGTTGAGACTTGTTTTATGTCCTAAAATATGGTCAGTTCTGGAGAATGTTTTATGTGCTGCTAAGGAATGTGTATTCTGCTGCTATTAGGTGAAATGTTCTGCAAATATCTGTTGGTTTCATTTGGTCTACGGTGCAGTTGAAAACTGTTTCTTTGTTTATATTCTGTCTAGGTGATCTGTCTAGATCTATATGCTGTTGAAGTCCCCAGCTATTATTATGTTGGTGTCTGTCTCTCCCATTAGATCTTATATTTGTGTTGTATATCTAGGTGCTCTGGTGTTGGTTGCATTTCCCTTTATTACGTAGTGTCCTTCTTTGTCTCCTTATACTGTTTTTGACTTGACGTTTGTATTGTCTGATAAACATAAAGCTGCTCCAGCTCACTTTGGTTTCTGTTTGCATGCAATGTCTTTTTCCGTCCTTTCACTTTTAGTCTCTGTGTGACTTTATTTTTTGGGGACTGAGTTTTGCTCTGTTGCACAGGTTGGCACAATCTTGGCTCACTGCAACCTCTTCCTCTCAGGTTCAAGTGATTCTCATACCTCATCTTCTCAAGTAGCTGAGATTACAGGCATACGCCACTGCACCCAACCAATTTTTTTTGTATTTTTAGTAGAGACGGGGTTTTGTCATGTTGGCCAGGCTCTGTGTGTGACTTTAAAGACGAAGTTAATGTCTTGCTGGCAGCATATTGTTGAGGTTTTTTTTTTTTTCTTTAAATTAGTCTATAACATGTATTTATTTGAGATGGAGTTTTGCTCTTGTTGCCGAGGCTGGAGTACAATGATGCAATCTTGGCTTACCACAGCCTCCGCCTCCCATGTTCAAGTGATTCTGCTGCCTCAGACTCCCAAGTAGCTGGGATTACAGGTACCCGCCACCACACCCAGCTTATTTTTTGTATTTTTAGTAGAGATGGGGTTTCTCCATATTGGTCAGGCTGGTCTCGAACTCCTCCCAAAGTGCTGGGATTACAGATATGAGCCACCATGCCCGGCCAGCTTTTATTTTTTAATTTATTTTTATTTTTTGAGATGGAGTCTCACTGTGTCATTCAAGCTGGAGTGCAGTGAGGTGATACTCGCTTACTGCAGCCTCCTCCTCCCAGGTTCAAACGATTCTCCTGTGTCAGCCTCCTAAGTAGCTGGGATTACAGGCACATGCCACTGCCCAGCTAATTTTTGAATTTAATAGACATGAGGTTTCACCGTATTGGCCAGACTGATCTCGAGCTCCTGACCTCAAGTGATCTGCCCGCCTCAGCCTCCCAAAGTTCTGGGATTACAGGCATGAGCCACTGGGCCTGGCCAATCTATAACTTTTAAATGGGGGAATTTAAATCATTTATGTTCAAGGTATTATTGATAGGTAAGCACTTATTCCTGCCCTTTTATTGATTTCTAGTTACGTTATATATCCTTTGTTCCTTACTTGCTCTTTCAGATGTGAAATTCTTGAGCATTTCTTATAAGGCAATCTACTGATGATGTATTGCCTCAGTTTTTCCTTGTTCGTAAAAGTTTATTTCTCTTGTGTTTCTGCAGGACAGTTTTGCTGGGTATAATATTCTTGATTAGCAGGTTTTTTTTTTTTTTTTTTTAGTACTTTGAATCTGTGATCTCATTCTGTCCTTGCCTGTAAGGATTTTGCTGAGAAATCTGTTAATCTAATGGAGATACTCTTATGTGTGACCTGATGCTTTTCTTTTGCTGCTTTTAGGGTTCTTTTTTTTTTTTTTTAAAGACAAGGTGTCACTCTGTTGCTCAGGCTAGATGGTACAGTGACACAGTTCAAGCTCACTGCAGCCTTGACTTCCTGGACTTAAGTGATTCTCCCACCTCAGTCTCCTAAGTAGTTGGGACTATAAGCATGCACCACCATGCCCAGCTAATTTTTATGTTTTTTTGTAGAGATGGTCTCACTGCATTGCCCAGGCTGATTTTGAACTTCTGGCCTTAAGCAGTCCACCTGTCTTGGCCTCCCAAAGTTCTGGGAGTATAGGTGTGAGAGCTGCTGTGCCTGGCCTCTTTGTTGAATTTCTCATTCAAATCATGAATTCCTTATTTTATTCAAGTTTTTACCAGTATTTCCTTGTACCTCCTGAATTTCCTTAAGATTGTTATTTTGAGTTCTTTTTCTGGCATTTTATATATTTCTTTATGATTGGGGTCCATTATTGGAGAATTGTTTTTCTTTGACCATTTCATGTTTTTTTCTCTGTTGATTTCTCTACATTGTTTCTACACATTGTTGGAAACGTCTCCCCTTCCAATTTTATGGAGTATAAAGAAAGACTGACTTATATAAGTGGATCATGAATCAGTGGAGTGTGTTGGCCTTGGTTCTGTGTGGACAGAGTAATGCAGTCTCCATGTAGTTTCTTCAGCTGTGATCTCTAGTGACATTTGAGAGTTTCTCAGCAGCCTAGGATGAGAGAGTTTGTGTTGACTATGGTGCAGCTTTGCCAGGGGGGTTGGCTTATTGGGCTGTTTATCAGGTCAGGGACATATGCATGTGTATGATGAGCTGGCGAACTTGAGGTCTGGCTTGCTGGGGTTGAGACTTTAGGAACATTACTGTGGCCAGGTGCATAGGCACGTGATTGCTCAGTTGGCTTGGTGTTGTGCCTTCCAGGAGTGGCTCATGGTGTGTTTTGTAAGGTCTGGAACATGGATGTACAACTGCTCAGTCAGCCTGGGTATGTCTGCCAGGGTTAGTCCATTGGGCTGTTTCTTAGGACTGGGATGTGGGTTCTGGACTGCCCCCATTGTCTGGGGGGATGCCCATCAAGGACAACCTGTAGGACTGTTTCTGAAGCCCTTATTGGGGGCATAGGGCCATTGGACAGGCCAGAGGCACGTGCACATGGGGCAGAGGTGCTAAGGAGCCTTTTTCTCAGGCACTGAGTAAGGGTGCATGGCTGCTTCACTAACCTTAGGGTGTATCACATGCTCTTTGGGTAGGAGTCCTCACCTACTTCGGAGAGAGCTTAGAGTGGTTTGGTTGGCTTATGGGCAGGTTTGTCCTGGGTGGGACTGTCAGACTGTTCTTTTGGCTTGAAGTGTGGTCTTGTCATGGGAGTTGGTTTTCCCTGCTGTGCGGGAACAAAGTTGCAGCTAGAGTTGTGGCATTCACCTGTGTGGCCTTGGTGTAATGAAGATGGAGCTCAAGTGCTGGAGAGGTGTAGTGGCTACTGGCCCCCAGAGGAGGGTGCACTCCAGAGGTGGCTGTGGTTTCAAGATGGTGTTGCACTGCCACAGCTTGTTTCACTGGAGGTAGGTGGGGATCGCATTCCTTGTGCTCCTAATTGGGGCAGTGGAACTGTGTGGATTTTCAGCTGTTCTCTAAATTGGGCTCAGGGCTTGCAAGGACTGTGGGATTCTTTTGGTTGGTTGATTGGTTTTTTGAGACGGAGTCTTGCTCTGTTTCCCAGGCTGGAGTAATAGTGGCATGATCTTGGATCACTGCAGCCTCTGCCTCACGGGTTCAAGTGATTCTCGTGCGTCAGCCTCCCAAGTAGCTGGGATTACAGGCACCCACGACCACTACACCTGGCTGATTTTTATATTTTTAGTAGAGGCTGGGCTTTACCTTCTTGGCCAGGCTAGTATTGAACTCATGACCTCAAGTGGTCTGCCTGCCTTGACCTCTCAAAGTGTTGGGATTACAGGCGTGAGCCATTGCACCTGGCTGGATTCTCCTCTTATAAGGATTGTAGGTGTTTGTGATGGCAGTGGGGGTGCTGGTGGGGGATGATCTTTGTCCTTTTTTCCTGCATCAGTAAGTCCCTGCTGACTGTGGGCATATCCCATCTGGGGGAGGGGAAATGAGGCTGCAGAGGCTGGATACTTCCATACTGCCCTTCTGGACTTTGTCATCAACAGATAGGTCTCTATTTTCCAACTGCACTCAAGTGGTCTCTCTGACACTCTTGTCAGATCTTAGCTATTTGTTACCTTTGTCCTTTCTTGTGTGTAGGATGAATGCCAGGCATCTCTAGTCAGTCTCCCTGATTGTTTTTTTAAATATTCTTCAGAACTTTGCTGGAATTCTTCAGCTTATCATCTGGTATCTTGAATATATTACCTGTTGTAACTAATATCTTAATCTTCTCTTTCATTATCTTGTTTTCACCCTTGTTTCTGGCTATGTTGTATGTGGTCTTGTTTTTTGGTTCTCTGGTCATTGTAGAAAAATTGAAATATCTAGAATCATGTGCAGAAGTGGGAAAGTTTATGGGCAGTGAACACTTATGTACCCATCACCCAGTCAGCATTTCGCAACTCATGGGTAGGTTTTTTTTTTCCCCCTGTTTGTGCCTTAACCATTTTTTCTCTCCCATCCACTGGATGAGTTTGAAGTAAATCCAGGTGTTACATATTATGTGAATATATTTAAATATATCAAAATAACTGTTTAACACTTCAATTTTAAAGATGGGGTCTTGCTGTGTTGCCCAGGCTAGCCTAGAACTCCTGAGCTCAAACAGTCCTCTCACTTCAGCCTCCTGAAGAGTTGAGACTATAGGCACACACCACTGTGCCCAGCTTTGTGTTTATAAGACAGAGTCTTACTCTTTTGCCCAGACTGGAGCACGGTGGCATGATCTTGGGTCACTGCAGCCTTGACCTCTTGGGGCTCAAGCTGTCTGCCCACCTCAGCTTCCCGAGTAGCTAGGACTCTCAGCACAGCATACTACGCCCAGCTAATCTTTTGTCTTTTTTTGTAGAGATGGGGTTTTGCCATGTTATCCAGGCTGGTCTTGAACTCCTGAATTCAAGCAATCTGCCCACCTTGGCCCTTCAAAGTGTTAAGATTACAGGAAAATGTTACGTTTTTTTTTTTTTTTTTTTTTTTTTGTTAATTGAAAAAAGGTGGGTCTGGCTACCTTGCCCAGGCTGGTCTCAAACACCTGGGCCCAAGCAAATTCTGCGTTGCCTCCCAAAGTGCTGTGATTACAGGCAGGAGCCACTACACCTGGCCATGGTCTGTTTTTTGTTATTTTAAATTGACACGTA
Source organism: Plecturocebus donacophilus (assembly GCA_004027715.1). Lineage (NCBI taxonomy): Eukaryota > Metazoa > Chordata > Mammalia > Primates > Pitheciidae > Plecturocebus > Plecturocebus donacophilus. The sequence continues at coordinate 9,791 of PVKP010035719.1, read as the reverse complement.
ATCCTTATACATAGTTACATGGTACAGCATGCTATTTCAATACCTATGTATAATGTGTAATGATCAAATTGGGATAACTATTATTATCTCAAACATTTATCATTCTTTGTGTTGGAAACATTCAGAATCCTCTCTGCTATTATTTTTTATTTATTTATTATTTATTTTTTTTTTTAGATGGATTCTTGCTTTTGTTGTCCAGGCTGGAGTGCAGTGGTATGATTTCAGGTCACTGCAACCTCCACCTTCCAGGTTCAAGAGATTCTCTTGCCTCAGCCTCCCGAGTAGCTGGGATTACAGGTGCCCACCACCACTCCTGGCTAAGTTTTTGCATTTTTAGTAGAAATGGGGTTTCACCATGTTGCCCAGGATGGTCTCGAACTCCTGACCGCAGGTAATCTGCCCACCTTGGCCTCCCACAGTGCTGGGATTGCAGATGTGAGCCACTGTACCCTGCCTCTGTTAGCTATATAAAAATATCAAATAAATTGTTAACTATAGTAATCCTAAAGCCAGGGTCAGTGGCTCATGTCTGTAATCCCAGTGCTTTGGGTGGCTGAGGTGGAAGGATCACTTGAGGCCAGGAGTTAGAGACCAGTGTAGCAGTACAGCGAGACTCTGTCTCCACAGTAAGTTTAATAATTAGTTGTGTGTGGTGACATACACCTGTAGTCTCAGCTACTTGGGAAGCTGAAGTAGGGGCATTATTTGAGCCCGGGAGGTCCAGGCTGCAGTGAGCTGTGATTGTGCCACTGCACTGCTGCCTGAGTGACAGAGCTAAATCTCTTCTCTAAACAAACAAAAAAACCTAATAAAGTTCCAAAGAACAAAAAAATACTCTAGTCATCCTGCAGAACTATAGAACATTAGAATGTATTCCTCCTGGCTGGGTATAATTAATTCTCTGTCGATTAATTAATCTCTCCTTACATTTTCTCTTTATCCCTTCCCAGTGTCTAGTTGGTAGTATTCTACTGTGTAGATTTCTTTTATTTTTTCTTTTCATTTCGTTATTATTTTTTCTTTTTTTAAAGAGTAAGGGTCTTGTTACCCAGGCTTTAGTGCAGAGGCACATGGTCATAGCTCATTATGAGCCTCAAACTCCTGGGCTCAAGTGATCCTCTTTTCTCAGCCTTTAGAGTAGCTGAAATTACAGGCTTCCACTACCATGCCCAGGTAATTATTTAGTTTTTTGTAGAGAAGGGGTTGCCCAGGGTGGTCTTGAACTCCTAGTCTCAATTGATCTCTTGTCTTAGTCTCCCAAAGAGTAATTTCTTCAATTTCCCTGATACTCTTAATTTTAAAAGATTCTAACTTTTTTTTTTTTTTTTTGCCAGATACTTCTGAGGGAAAAAATTCTAACTTTTCATTCACAATTTGAATCAAGAGTCACATGAGACCTATTAGAATTGTTGATTTTTAAAAATTAAATCACTAAATTACTATGTAATTTACATACAATAAGGTTAGTCTCTTGTATGTATTGTAAGGGTATGTTTTTATTCATTTTGGCAAATGTATATACACATAAGCACTGCCACAATTGAACATTTCCATCCCTCAATTATTCTTCATGCCTGTTTGTAATTAACCCCACCACCAATTCTGCATTGTTGTAACTACTGACGTGTTTGTGTCACCTAAGTTTTATTTATTTATTTTATTTTATTATTTTTTGAAATGGAGTCTTGCTCTGTTGCCCAGACTGGAGTGAGAGCAGCGGTGTGATCTGGGCTCACTGCAACCTCTGCCTCCCAAGTTCAAGTGATTCTCCTGCCTCAGCCTCCCGAGTAGCTGGGATTACAGGCATGTGCCAGCATGACTGGCTAAATTTTGTAGTTTTACAAATAGAAAATTTTAGTAGAGATGGAGTTTCACCATGTTGGCCAGGCTGGTCTCGACTCCTGACCTCAGGTGATCCACCTGCCTCGACCTCCCAAATGCTGAGATTACAGGCATGAGGCACTGTGTCCAGTCAGAAATAAACTTTTATGTACTGCTTACATCTGGTTGGTATTCTTTTTAGTTAGCATATGGTTAGAAGTCATCCATGTTGCTTATTGGTGCATCAACAGTCGGTTTCTTTTTATTGCTGAATAGAATTCCATATGTTGGCATATATACTATAACTTTTTTTTTGAGGTAGAGTCTTGTTCTGTCACCTATTATATGTGGTACCATCATAGCCCACTGTAGCCTCAACTGCCTGGGCTTAAGCAACCCATTCACCTCAGCCTCCTGGATAGCTGGGACTACAGGCGCATGCTACCACACCCAGCTAATTTTAAAATTTGCTTTGTAGAGTTAGTGTCTTGTATTGTTGCCCATGCTGGTCTAGAACTCCTAGCCTTAAGTGATCCTCCCACCTTGGCCTTCCAAAGCATGTCCTTTTTTTTTTAATTGAATCCACTGTAATGGAAATTTGGTTTGTTTTTAGTGTGAGTAAAGTTATTATATTGTTTTGCTTTTTGTGTTTTGTTTGTTGGCTACCTGTCTGGACTAATTCTGTGAATTCTTGCTGCCCTCTAGTTTGTAGCCATTGATATATCTGTTGGTTATTGTTATTGTTTCAATATATAATTCTTTTCTCTATTTTCAAGCCTCACTTCCGAGGAGTTTACTCCTGAATTGGCCTAGCTTATTTTTTTCTCTAAGTCTGTTTCAATTTCTAGGTTTCCCTCTTTGTTTTGTTACAGAAACTGCTGATTCCATGGCTTATTTACTGCATAGAATTTCCCATCTCGGCTTTGTAGATTTTATCCTTGTGCAGTTATTTATTCTTTTCTATTTCCATACTTTTATTACTGGATCTAGAGGCTAGATCAGATTCAGGTTACATTTCTTGGCAAGACTGTTTTATAGGTTGTATTGTGTTCTTCCTTGGGGTTGGTTGGAGTTCCATATAATGTCATATTTATGCTTGTTTTGTAATGCAAGCAGCCATTGCCTAGGGCTTTTATTACATTAACAGTTACAAAACTAATCCTGTCACTTTTTTCTTTGATTAGGTGGACTATCTGTATCAGGAGAAACTTTCCTTTATTACCTGTTTCATTACTTTGATTTACTATTTTTACATTAAAGGGAGTATAAATGGCTGATTTCTCCCTTTGTTATCCAGTTTTCAGTGAATGATTTAATATTTGCAAAGGTGATCACTTTTTTTGTTTTTGAGAATCATTAGGAGCTCATGTACTCAAAAATTACATTTTTGCCTTTATCTAAGATTTGGGGGATTTAAGATTTAGGGGATTTGTTGTTGTTGTTGTTGTTGTTGTTTTTGAGACAGAGTTTTGCTCTTGTTACCCAGGCTGGAGTGCAGTGGTGCAATCTCAGCTAACCACAATCTTTGCCTTCTGGATTCAAGCAATTCTCCTGCCTCAGGCTCCCAAGTAGCTGGGATTACAGGCATATGCCACCATATCTGGCTAGTTTCTTGTATTTTTAGTAGAGACAGAGTTTCACCATGTTGGCCAGGCTGGTCTCAAATTCCTGACCTCAGATCATCCACCTACCTTGGCCTCCCAAAGTGCTGGGATTACAGACGTGAACCACCACACCTTGCCACCAATAGCTAAAGAGTTATTTGAGGCTGTTTTTTAGATTCTGCAGGCATGCTTTGTTTTTAAAAATTCCTTTTCCTTTTGTCTCCTCTGACCTGTGTATTTTCAAATAGCCTGTGTTTGAGCTCATTTTTTTTTCTGTGATCAGTTCTGCTGCAGAAGACTGATAAATTCTTCAGTATGCTAGTTGCATTTTTCAGCTCTAGAATTTCTGCTTTTTACATGTTTTAATCTTTGTTAAAATTATCTGATAGAATTCTGTTTTCTTTCTCTGTGTTACCTTGAATTTCTTTTGAGTTTTCTCAGCACAGCTATTTTCAATTCCCTGTCTGAAAGATCACATTTCTGTTTCTCCAGGATTGGTCCCTGATGCCTTATTTAGTTCATTTGGTGAGGTCATGTGTTCCTGGGTGGTGTTGATGCTAGTAGATGTTCTTGAGTGTCTGGGCATTTAAAAGAGTTAGGTATTTATTGTAGTCTTCACTGTCTGGCCTTATTTGTAGCTGTCCTTCTTGGGAATGCTTTCTAGATATTTGAAAGAACTTAGGTATTGTGATCTAAGCTGCTATATGTGCTTTAGGGGGAACCCCAAGTCCAGTAACTCTGTGGCTTTTGCAGACTCAGAGGTACCACGTTGATGGTCTTGAACAAGATCTGGATAATTCTGTGGATTATCAGGCAGACTCTTGTTCTCTTTTCTTACTTTCTTCCAAATACGCAGTCTCTCTGTTGTGAGCCACCGAAACCTGGGGTTGGAGTGAGTAACACAAGCACCCCTGTGACCACCACCACTATAACTGACTATAATTTCAGGATCAGTCCTGAAATTAAGACCATGCAGGGTCTCATCCAAGGCCTGCTGTGACTGCTCTCTGGCTACCTCCCATGTTTGCTAAAGACCCTGGTGCTGTGCAATCAGCAATTTGCAAAGCCAGTGAGACCTGCGCCCTTTCCTTCAGGGCAGCAAGGTCTCTAGGCCCCAGGTAGGTCCAGAGGTGTTGTCTAGGAGTCAGAGGACTAGAGTAACACTCGTGTATTGTGTCTTTGCTGGCATTCAAACCACAAGATGAGGTGTTTCTCATTCTTCCCTCCCATTTCCAAAAGCAGAGAAACCTCACCTTGTAACCACTGCCACCCCCAGGCCACAAGGAGTACTACCAGACTACCACCGATGTTCCCCGAAGCCTCAGTGTCTGAAGTCAGCTTGTCATGAATGCTCTGTCACCTGGGACTCACCCTTCAGGGCAGTGGGCCTCTCTGTGGCCCAGGACAGGTCCAGAAATGCCATTTAAGAGTAAGGTCTTAGAATTAGGGACATTCAAAAATCCACTGGCTTTCCTCCCCACCCCTCGCCTCATGATCGTGCTGGTACCTAAGCTGCAAGACAAAGTCCCCTTTACTCTCTCCCTCTGCTTTTCTCAAGTAGGAGTTTTGCCGCATAGCCACCACTGTTAGTGCTGAGTCTCACTGAAGCTAGCAAGTCTCAGAGGCTCACCCGAGGCCCTCAGTGTAGTACTCGGATATCGCTGCTGGTTATTTAGGGCCTAAGGGCTCTTCACTTTGCAGGTGATGAATGCTGTCAGGTCTTTGCCTTCAAGGCAACAGGCTTTCTTCTGGCCCAGGTATGTAGAAATGTCTGAGCTAGGGCCCTGAACAGGGACCTCACAACTCTGAGTGGTACGCTATCTTGCTGTGGCTGAGCTGGTATCCAAGATGAAAGACAGGTCCTCCCTACTCTTCCTTCTTCTCTCCTCAAACAGAAGGACGGGGTCTTTTATTGAGCCCTGAGTTGTGCAGCTTATCTAGGGGAAGGAGTGATGCCAGCACTCTATTGGCTGCCCCACCTGGTTTCTCAGTATGTTGCATTCTCTGCTTCTTGTCCCTCTCCCCGCCACCTCTACTGTCTTGAGGCCCAGTTCATTACTAGGACTCAAGTAAGAGTTGTAGCCCTTATGCCTTAGACTGCCTTTCCAGGTTTACTTGGAGACATGGAGTACTCTAGCGCTCTGTGGCGAGGCTTATGGGAACTCAAGTTGGGACCACTGGGATCAGCAATTTTCCTCCAGTTAGGGCTAGTTTAAGTGCTCTCTTTCTGGGTGGGTGTCAGCTGAATTTGGTCTGGTTTTCCTTTCTGCTCTAACAGGACAGCACTGAGGTCATTGCCTTACAATTGCTGTGTTCTCCCTCCCTCAGCACCCAGCGGCTCTAGGCACCAGGCCTTTGCTGCTGGGTAGGGGAATAGGAAGTGTGCATAGTTGTTTATTGAGGACTGTTTCACTGTCTTCAGTGTCTCTTTCAGTGATGCGCAGTTAAAACTCGGTACCCTCAGTGTTCACCTGATTTTTTTGTTCTTATGAAGGTGTTTTTTTCTATGTAGATCTTAATTTGGTGTCATTGGTGGGGGCATGGGCATGATCAGTGGAGCTTTCTATTCTTCTTCTGCCTCCCACCTGTTTTCGGTCCAATAAAAAAATCAGTGGTGGCCGCGCACCTGTAATGCCAGCACTTTGGGAGGCCGAGGCAGGCAGATCATGAGGTCAGGAGTTCAAGACCAGCCTGTAACCTCAGCATTTTGGGAGGGCGAGGTGGGTGGATCACAGAGTCACGTATGCTTGATCCGATTGGCTGAAAACTTGGAAATTTCCTGAATAGATACGGGGGAAACAAGACAAGGAAGAAGAGGAAGCTGGTCAGGAGGATTTCCAAATAAGGAATGGCATACACCAGGGTTTGGAGCTTGCCCGGTTCTGTTCAGACATGCCGGTTCTGTTCAGACATGCCGGAGCGAGTCAAGGTAGCTGATTTAAGACGTAACTGATTTAGAAAATATATATATGTGGGTATATGTTTATGCTAATAGTGGATAATGGCCATAGAGGGTGAGATTGTAACTCCTTATAATGTAGTATAAGATAGAAACTTTGAAGAATAACTTTTCCATCTCTCACAATTCCCTCCTCTGTTTATTTCATAATTCTTCTTCAAACTTTTCTAATAGGTCCTTGCTTTGCTGTTAGGCTTGCTATTCCAGCAGAAGTAATTTCTCTGGATAGGGTGGAGGAGGAGTTGGAGATAGGTTAGCGAGAGTAGCATTAATGAGCCTTTATACAAGTCTTGAACACAAGTTATAACATAACATCGTACAAGAAGAAGTATACCTAATACCGCTACCAGGGAAGTGAGAACTGACGCCAAAGTATTCTTCCATTTGCCGAACCAGTTCTGTAGCCAGTTTGAAATTGGGTTATTTATTCCTGAATTTTTGGCTAGTTCATTAGATAGGGCCCTAAGTCCCTGTAAGGCTCTCCTGATACTTCCATCTGGAGCTGTGTTACTTGGAATGCAAGTACACAGCTCAATCTTTATGCAGACGCCACCCTTTTCAGCTAACATGTCAAGAGCAATCTTGTTTTCCCATGCCATTTGGGTGGTTGACTTTTAACTGTTCTGTGATTCCCTTAACAGCATCCTTGGTATAGTTAACAAATCATTATTGATTATAATAAATATAATTTATCCAGTCTACATTTTTATTTATTGTCACCCACTGCAGTAGTTTTGATTCAAATCCAGCAGCTATCTGATCTCTGGCTTTAAATTCATTTGGACCTACTCTTGGGACCCCAATTGCATCTAAGTACACATGAGAATCAAAGGACCCATATGGGGCTCCTCTTGTATGTCATTGGTGGGTTTCCTTTATCTTTGGTTAATGAAATGCCAGGGTAAAAGGGATAGCCAATTGGAATACAGTGCAAGTACCACTCCAGTTATTTGGCAGAGTGTCCAGTAAGGGGGGGGTCCGCCACAATAATACCATACATCTGCTTAGGGGTAAGGGCGGACTGATGAGCCAGCTTTTGGAAGTGCCGACTTCACTGCATCCTGTTAAGTTTCCAAGGAAGGCCAAGTTCTCCCCCTGTTGTGAGAGACACAGGCGAACTTCACCTAGGGAGATGGTGGCTGTATGGCCCTTTGGGGCTGACCCCGCAGGGTGTTGAACCTCAGGAAATAGCAGAGAAAGAATTTGGCACAATTTTTTATTCCAGGCGTTGGAATCCTGAGAAAGAGCTACTGTGCATTCCAAGTCCGCTTGATTTGAGGGTCATCCAAGTGGAAAGGGGACAACCAGGGTCTCTGGCCTACGGTGTGCACAAGCCTACCAGTCGCCTTTATTTAAGGTGCGGACCGAATATTTAATCCATTCTAACCAGGTATTTGCATCCTTATATCCTGTTTCAATGGCTATGGTTTGCCTTAGGTCCTCTACTTCTACTGTTGAGACTTTGGTTTTGTCATTGTGTCTGGGAGGAGTGATTGATAAAGAAGTTGAAGGAGCAATAAAGTGCATTTCAAAAATTTCTTTAGGATCCTTTTCCGAAACGTCAGCTCCTATACCATAAATAGGACTTAATGAAAGGGAAGAGTTTTCAGATGTTGCAATAACGGTAGTAAGCTGCATTGGATTACATTGGTTATATTGACAACTAGAAAGAGTAATTCCTTTGGTGAAATGGATATATGATTTTAAGGACTAACAAAGACCTGTGGAAGCAGTCTATCTTAAACCTTTAGTGTTGCATATGACATTAGACTAAGCAGAACATAGAGATTCTGTTTTAGAGGGACAAGAGTCTGATTCCTGCCAATTAATACAGCTACTGTTCCTTGGTTTACTAGTATCCTTAGAGGAACTCATTATGTCTTCCTAATCTGAGGAAGTCTGAGAAGGGCAGAAACATCCTTCTGAAGCAGCAAGCTGTCCTTGGTTATGCAAATCTCCCCAAGGCATAACTAAACAGTCATCAAAAGCAACAGCTTGAGGTGAGACAGATCTAAAACCATTAATAACAAGATGGGGAGTAGTTAAAGGGAAGAAAAGAAAAAGAAAAGATAGACTAAGCTTTTCTTAGCTTTAACTTGGTGTAGATTTTCTTAGCTTTAACTTGGTGTAGGGTTTGATCCCGGAACAATAGCCCATGATTCTAACGGTGATGGCACTTTGACTTGGGTATGAAGTGTCCATCTTTTTTCTGCTGTATGAACGGCAGTCTTGGTTATCAGCCTAAGGTAGGGTGGTCTCCAGGCTAGTGCTGGTGTACTGAAAATTCTAGGAGTGGTGCCTGTGCTGAGAGACCTTCTATAATCTTTGTTAAAGAGCAGGTTAGTGCTTTAAGAAGAACCTGTTGGCTAGGTGTGGTGACTCATACCTGTAATCTCAGCACTTTGGGAGGCCGAGGAGGGTGGATCACGAGGTCTGGAGTTCAAGACCAGGCTGGCCAACATGACGAAACCCTGTCTCTACTAAAAATACAAAACATTAGCTGGGCGTGGTGGTGGACGCCTGTAATCCCAGCTACTCGGGAGACTGAGGCAAGAGAATTGCTTGAACCTGGGAGGCAGAGGTTGCAGTGAGCTAAGATCTTGCCGTTGCACTCCAGACTGCAAGACAGAGACTCCCTCTCGAAAACAAAACAAAACCTGATGGGCTTTCATTTTAATGTCCAGTTTACAGAAAAACTGGATAATACCTCTTTAACTTTATTATGTTTACACACAGAATTTCCTTTACAGTTAACATTTCAAAGTTGCTTAAACTCACGCCTGTAATCCCAGCACTTTGGGAAGCCGAGGTGGGCAGATCACGAGGTCAGGAGATCAAGACCATCCTGGTCAACATGGTGAAAGTCCGTCTGTACTAAAAATACAAAAATTAGCTGGGTGTGGTGGCATGTGCCTATGGTCCTAGGTACTTGGGAGGCTGAGGTGGAAGAATTGCTTGAACCCAGGATGCGGAGGTTGCAGTGAGCCAAGATTGCGCCACTGCACTCCAGCCTGGTGACAGAGCAAAACTCTGTCTCAAAAAAAAAAAATTGCTTAAACTTTCAAAACAAAACTTATACAACATTTGTTGCATAAATTCCTTTTTATAACATTTTTTACAACTGTTACAATCTTAACTTTCTGACTTTGCTTTTTTTTTTTTTAACTACTCTGCACTTACTGGTAAGATATTTCTGACTTTGTTTTATAACTTTCCTTACTAAAGGAGCATTTTTAAATCTGTAACTTTCTTAATATTTCTCTTCCTAATCTCTCTCTTTTGTCTCTCCTCTCTTTGCCTCTTTGTCTCTCTCTCTCTGCCTCTGTCTTTCTCTCTGTGACTCTCTCTCTCCCTCTCCGTCTCTCTCTCCCCTCTCCTCCCCTCTCCGTCTCTCTCTCCCCTCT
>PVKP010035718.1:0-23051 GCA_004027715.1 Plecturocebus donacophilus | reverse complement strand
AGTAAATCACTCCCCAGCAATTGCATAGCATTTCACAGGTTTAAATAAAATATTGGTTGGCTGCTTATTTGTTATTTTCATCCCCTATTCCTTCCTGTCTCCATTGTTAAACACAATTATTGGCATAAAAGAGGTTTTTAATACCCATTTTTAGACTGTATTCTAACCTGGGCAATAAAACAAGAATCCCATTCTCTCTCCCTCTTTCTCTTCCTCTTTCTTTCTCTCTTTCATTCTTTTTTTCTTTCTTTTGCTGTTTCTTTCTTTTTCCTTCTCTCTCTTTTTCTAAAATCTCTTCCTCTTTCTCTTTCATTCTTTTTTCTTTCTTTTCCTGTTTCTTTCTTTCTCCTTTTCTCTCTTTTTCTAAAATCTCTTCCTCTTTCTTTCTCTCTTTCTTTTTTAAAAAGAAAAAGTTTTTTTAAATGGAAGATAAATATATATCTAAAATTAAGTCAGAAGACTCAGAATTTTATTGCTTTTGCTCACCAGGCAGTAAGTTCATCACTTGGAAGCTTTGAAACCAGAATATTTCAATACCCTTTCCCCAACCTGGGGAAGGAGTAATGCACAAATGTAGCCATTTGGAGAGAAAGAAAGATGTATTGTTTGTAGATTTGTTGTAGAATGCTAGTTTTTCATGAGAGGTGATGTTATGTCTACTTTCAACAGTGAGAGTAGAGGTGGTAATAGATTTTAGCAGGAAGTGGTTTAGGGAATTTGAAGAACTTTTCATTAATTTTTCCATTAGTCTTCATGTTATGACTTAATTAATTATAGAAATTTTATATAGTTTTCAAACATCTCATTTTCAAACATAAGTGCCCAAATTCTAAAGCCAAATACAAATGTCTTTTGAATTAAGTATATCATTGTTTCCCTCCAATTTTGCAATAATAATGAATATATTGTGTTCTGTGTTGGATTATCCTAATACCAACCATTTCCTCTATACCCCAATCTAGAATTTTAAGTTAGAAGGGATATTGGCCTCAGGAAACTAACACAGGAACAGAGAACCAAAAACTGCATGTTTTCACTTATAAGTGAAAGCTAAATGATGAGAACACATGGACACATAGAGGGGAACAACAGACACTTGGGCCTATCAGACAGTAGAGGGTGGGGAGGAGGAAGAATATCAGGAAAAATAACTAATGCGTATTAGGCTTAATACCTGGATGATAAAATAATTTGTATCACAAACCCCCATGACACAAGTTTGCCTGTATAACAAACTTGAATATGTACCCCTGAACTTAGAAGTTAAATTTAAAAAATGACAAGTGAGCTATCAAGCCATGAAAAGAGTGGAGGAAATATAAATATATACTATTGAGTGAAAGAAGCCTGTCTGAAAAGCCTGCATACCATATGATTTCAAGTATGGCATTCTGGAAAAGGCAAAACTATGGAGACAGTAAAAAGACAGTGGTTGCCAAGGATTAGAGTGGGAGGGAGTGACAAGTGGGTGGAGGACAGAGGATTTTTAGTGAAGAAGAGCTATTCTGTATTATATTATAATAGTAGATGCATGTCATTATACAATTGTCCAAATTTACAGAATGTACTACACCAAGAGTGAACCCTAATGTAAACCATGGACTTTGGGTCGTAATGATGAGTCAGTGTAGGTTTATCAGAAGAAATGTACCACTCTGGTGGGAGATGCTGGTAACAGAGCAGACTGTGCATGTGCAGGGACATGGGCTACATAGGACATCTCTAGAACTTCCTCTCAATTTTCCTGTGAATCTAAAACTACTTAAAAAAAAAGACATTTTTTAAAAAAAGAAGAAGAACTAGGAAAAAATTAAAAAGACGTGATATTAAAGCTCAATGAATCCAGTTTACATCATTGACATGACAGATTGGCAAACTCTACCAAAACGATTTCGACCAACTGGACACTGCCCCTTGTAATAGTAGACTTTTAGGGCAGAGACCATGTAGCCATGACAAGCTTGGAAGCTGCACTATGTTGTCACTCCTAGATAAAGCACACATATAACAATATAGAATCTTCTGAAGACCTACTTTGTCTTTAGACCACTGATGTTTCCGTATATTAGTTTTCATTGCTTCAACATATACTGCTGTGTCTCCTTGTCTGGGTCATAACAGATACTCAAGAAATTATGATAGTGGATGCATGTCATTATACAATTGTTCAAACTTATGGAATATACTATATTCAAATCAATAAATTTCTTGAGTGAGTGTCTGTTATGAGCCAGACAAGGAGGCATAGCAATAAACTAGAAAGAGTAATCCCTGCAAAAAGTCATGGAATTTACATTCCACTGGGGAAAGATAATGTACTTTTTGTTAACATCTTAACAACTCTGTTAGTATATTACAGCAAAATTATTGAAAAGGCATACTCATGGAGAATATACTCAGATGAAGTGATTGCTGCCCCTTTTTCACTCACAACCACATTTCTGGGGGCAAGACTAATAGGATCCCAAAGATCTTATTAGAAGTAGGGTGAATTTTAGCAATACTATTCAGTGAAAAAGTTAAGTTACAGAAGATTACTAAAGCATGAAGGTAAAACATCAAGGCATCTTTTAAAAATAAAGCTAAATACAAATAAAGCTTAAAAATATTCCTTTTAGGAACACAGGTATATCAAACTATGTTTTTAAAAAACACCAAGAGAAACATAAAGGATCGGGATAATGATTACCTCAGAATCACAACTACTGGAAAGGTGGAGTGAAGAGTTAGAGAAGAAAAATATAGGTAAATATGTGCTATTGTTAAGTATTATAGATTTTTTTGTTGTTGAGACAGTGTCTCTCACTCTGATGCCCAGGCTGGATGCAATGGCTCGATATTGGCTCACTGCAACCTCTGCCTCCAGGATTCAAGCAATTCTCATGCCTCAGCCTCCTAAATAGCCACGATTACAGGCCTGTGCAACTAGGCCCAGCTAATTTTTGTATTTTTTGTAGAGACAGGGTTTCTCCTCATTGGCCAGGCCAGCCTCCAACTCCTGGCCTCAAGCGATCCGTCCACCTCAGCCTCCCATGTGAGCCACCGCACCCAGCTGTACCTATTATAGTTCTTCAGTCAAGTGTTAAGTTCATAAGCGTTAGTTAACCAAACAATAATTACAAATATATTATGAACCAAGAATTGTGGATAACCCAATGCTGTGTACAATAAATTAAAACTTTTTTCTCTCTTAAAAGTGACAGTACTTTAAAAAGTTAAACCTGGCTAACATTACTTCCTTTTATTTATTTAGTTCTAGGCTAAAAATGCTAATTTTCTTGTATCATTTTCATGTATCTTGGTATGACTAAAATTTGACTTACTTTCTTTCCATTCTTCTGCATTTCATGTTTCAGCTGACGACACTATACTCCTCTGAGCCACTCAGGCATGAGAATTTAAAATCATCTCTGAATCCCTGCTCATTTTTTGTCTCTTCCCAATTAAATCAGTTTACAAGTCCTGTGGAGTCTATCTCTGCTTTCCCCACTTTGCTCCTGTCTTCTCTGTTCCCACTGTCATCACCCTAGTCCAAGCCCTTATTATCTCTCTTCCACAGTATTGAAATAGCTCCCAACTGCTGTCTCTGCTTCTAGCCTATCATCTCTCCTATCAGTTTTCCACTGTGCTGTCAGATTTACTCCTTTTTCATCCTTTCAGACTTCAAGGCATTCTTCTGTTCAAAACTTTTTAATATCTGTGGATGGAGTACAAATTTAATAGCTTGCTCTTCTAGACCTTCTGCCATCTACTCCTGCCTATTTCCAACAGTTTTTGATACTCGTCTCCTTTATCTACCATATAATCTAGCCCAGCTGACTATTAATTCACTTTTCTTCAAAAGATCCTGTAATTTTCTGCCCTATGCTGATACTCATGAGGATTTCTTAATTAAAAAATAGTTTATTTACTGAAATGAAAAATGAACATGAAACAAGACAACTTGAGTTCAAAATCACCAACTATAAGGCCTTGGACATGTCATTGAATTTCTCTAAGTCCTAATGTCCATATTTGCAAAAAAGAAAAATCCAACTAAATGATTGTTGTAAGGCTCAAATAAGAATGTATATTTTTAAATATTGTTACATGTAATGTTTCTCCCATTTATGCTTCTCAAAGATTATCTTAAATGCCACTCTTGGAAATTTTCGTTTATCGCCATCACTCCCTCCTCCATTTGAATCTAAGCCTTTCCTTTTGAGAATCCTGGTAGCACTTTCCCTATGCTTTACTGTCTGTGATCCACAGATGTGCCCATATGTGCATTGTCAGGAGACCTCTGCTTTATAGAGGTCAGCTGAGAGCTCAGGAGGTCAATAACATGGATAAGATAGGGAAATAGACATCTTCCCACTTTCCTTTATAATCATTTGAACACCAGTACTGTGTTCCTGTGAGGAATATAAAAATGAATCGGGCTTGGTCACTTAACCTATGTACCTTTTATTATAACTATTTATGTGTATCTCCTATTTCTCCTACTAAATTGTGAGGATTTGGAGGACTGGTTCCCTAATCATTTTATCTTTGTATCCCCTTTCCTTAGCTTAATATGTTGTCTTAAACATTGTGGATGTTCTCTTATACTTAGTGAATGGGTGATAAATTTAAATTCATGATTACAAAAGTATTATTCACCTTTCTACAGTATATTTCTTTGCCTAATCTCCATCTTACATTTCAAAAACAGTATTGGTGAGGTTTTGGTAAGGACTTGAATCTGATAGGAGTTCAGAGCCTCATAGCTAATATCATATGCAACAGCAGTTTGGTTGCCAGTCATTAATAATATTAGAAAATTATCTCTCCTAACTTCTGCATTTAAATTTTCAGCCTTAATGTTGCATAGCTGTAGGTTTGGACTTCAATTTTTAAAGTCTCCACATTTTAATTATGTCTAGATGAATGAAGTAAATTTTCTTTATATGGCTCATTACCTACATTAGTAAAGACATACTGTAGTAAAATGTGAATCACATATTTTTTTGCTGACCTATTGCTAAAACTGATCTATTACAGTTTTATATTAACTTCTCTAGATGGTTTATGAATTTTAAATTTAGACTAGATCATAACTTTCTAACCTCCCATAACCTGTGAAGACTGTATACAGGATCTACAGATGAGCCCATATGTGCACTGTCAGAAGTATCTTCTAGAGGTCAGCTGAGAGTTCAGGAGGCCGTCAGCATGGATAAAATGGGGAAATGGACATCTTCCCACATTCCTTTGTAATCATTTGAAAATATAGCACTGTGCTAGGTGATGTGAGGAATATAAAAATGTATCAGGCCAGGTATAGTGGCTCACACTTATAATCCCAGCACATTGGGAGGCAAAGCAGGAGGATTGCTTGAAGCCAGTAGTTCAAAAGCAGCCTGGGGCAGCATAGTAAGACTCCCATCTCTAAAAAAAAAAAAAAGGTGAAAAAAGGGTAAAAAATTAGCCAGGTATGGTGGTGCATGCCTGTAATCACAGCTACTTGGGGGACTGATGCAGGGGGATCATTTGAGCCCAGGAGTGTGAGACTAGCCTGGGCAATATGATGAGACCCCATTTAAAAAAAAATGAATCAGGCCTGGATTCTTCTCTGAAATGGAAGATGAAAATGTGACAAGATAATTATATCACTGATAGAAATAATACAGTTCATTCAGCTATGTGCCAGGCTCTATGTACATTATCATTATATTTAATGTAGTCAATCTCTACAATAGGAGGGTGAGATACATACTATTATCTACATTTTACAGATTAGGTGACTGAGATTCAAAGAGATAAAGTGATTTGTCTGTGCTATACAACCAGTAAGCTTTGGAGTTGGGATTTTAACCCAGGTCTGGCCGATTCACAAGTCACTTACAAGAGGATTTGAGCCATAGGTGAGAGAAACAAACCACTATGGAAGATAAGAGACAGGAAATACTCCCAACTTGCTATGTTAGGGACAATTTCAAATGTATTTGATAGAAATTTGTATGAAGTATGTCATGTACTTTTCTGATATCTTTTTAAAAATTAAATATTTTAAGCATACAGAATAATGTAGAAAATAATGTAATGAATATTCATGTATCTACTACTCTGGTTTGTCATACATTAGTATTTTATCAAGTTTGTTTCAAAAAAAAATTTAAGCAATAACCGTATAGATATACTTGAAGGTTTCTTTGTATTCCTCTTAGATCCCATTTCTTCTCTCCCCTGAGGTAACCACTATCCTGATTTTGATATTCTAAATTTGATCTCTTTGTTTTCTATACATAGAAAATGGAAAACAGTAATAGTTCCAGGGGTGAAATTAGATGGCAACTTTAGCACCCTCCATATTTTTTCTGATGCCTGTCCCATTCTTTGAAGTAGACAACTGTCATTTTTCTGCCTTATATAAAATACAGTGTAATGCTGTTTAAGTTCCCATTCTAATCAGTTTACTACCTCTAAATCTCTCCAGCACAAAATCTTTTGGGTCACCACTAACTAAAAATAATGCATACATTTCTTGATGTTGCTGTTTCAAACTATAAGTATTAATGATTATCCTATCTTATACTGTGATGGTATTTCTGATGTGTCAACTTGAATGGGTTAAAGTCCTCAGCTATTTAATCACAATCCAATCTAGGCATTGCTATGAAGATATTTTGTAGATGTGGTTAAAGTTCATAATCAGTTTATTTATGGAAGATTTTCCTACATAATTTTGGTAGGCCTAATTTAATCAGTCAAAAACCCTTTAAAACAAGATTGAGGCTTCCCCAGAGCATAAATTCTTATGGTCAGCAGCTTCAGTTCATGCTCATGAATTCCAGCCTGTCCTTACCCATGACCTATTCTACAGATTTCAGACTTGCTAGCCAGATTCCATAACTGCATAAACCTTGTAACAAATTTTTTATCAGAAGTCACTTTAAAGCTTGTTAGATTGATGATGTAATTGCTTTCCTGAGAACCTACTTTTTGCCAATCTGCTTCAAGGGGGTAGATATATAAATGGATAAAGACAATAAACCTTTCTAGATTCTGTACTAGAGATTTGCATAGGGTATTTGAAGAGTCTGAAGGAGGCAAGAGATTACTTTATAACTCAGGTTACTAACAACATGAAACACTTTATTTTCAAAGGTGGTTTTAGACTCTAAGAACAAAATTTCAACAAATTGAGTTTTAAAGGTCTGATCAGCTTTTATTAGCAATGAAATATGAAATGAAAAGGTGTTCTGCAGAGCTAAGCAGAGGGAGTGAGCTTTATATGTAGGAATGGCTGAATAAAGTAGAAATCGGAAACAAAAAGCATATTAGTCATTTCAAAATTACTTTCTTTCCTTGTATGGGTTGGAGCAGAGAGGACTTTCTTTTGCTGGCTCAGGTTGACTCGGCCCCTTTTGATTGATTGCTGTCAATCTCCTGTTTTTAGAAATACTGTCCTGTTTTCAAGTTCAGTTTGATTTTATGGCACCTAGCATGAGTTTGGTTTGGTTTGATTTGTTGGGGTCTAGTGTAGGCACTCAGTCCAAAACAATGGCCTCCCATAAATTTTATTTGGCAATTCCAAAGAAAAGGTGTGAGGACCCATGACTCATGATTAGAGAGTTATAGACACAAGAACTTGAGAGGCATATAGCTAGTATCTCATCTTTTAAAAATATGAGTGAAGAATGGTCTCTTCTAGTTGTAACACATCCAACAATATTGAATAATGGTTAAGCATACAGGCTTTGGACTCATTCCTGTACTTGGCAGGATTAAGTGACTCCATAACTTGCCATATTTTATTGATTCTAAGAACTCTTTATGACTTGGTAAGTTATTATAAGGTAAACACCTTTATAACCACCACTTAGGTCAAGAGAATTTTTTAAATCACCCTGAGTCCCATCATTGTGCATTGCCCCTATTAACCCTCTCCCTACCTTCAAAGTAACTCACTATAGCAATCACTTTCTCACATCTTTAAATATTTTTTATTAACCAAGGCACATTCCTAGATACTATAGTTTTGTCTGTGTGTGTATTAATTTCATGTTTTTGAAGTGTCTTTTAATCTAATATATTTTCTATCCTTTTCTGTTTCTTACAGTTGGTTTGTGGAAGAATTCAGGGCATTTGACCTGTCGTGTCTCATAGTTTGAATTTTGCTGATTATGTACTTACTAATATGTTGCAGTTCAACATGTTCATCTGTCCTCTGTATTTCCTGAAAATTGGCAGCTGGATTTAGGGACACAATCAGATTTCACCTCTTTGGCAAGACCAACAATTCTCAAATATTTTATTTTGAGAAATAATCTTATTTTATTTCTTTGATGACCCCCTCAAAAGCTTTCATTTATGTGGGTCATATTTATCAATATTTGCCATATTAGAAATTAAGACTGAGAAATTTAAAAATACTTATCTATTAATTCATTTTAAAATAACAATAATAAACTAATTACATGCTAATATACATTTTTTAAATCAGAAATAACTATATTTTGCAAAACAAAAAAAAAGTCTGGGGAGAAGAATGACATTGTTTTATAATTTTTGCAAATCTCTTTAAAACCTGGCCTAATAGAAGACAGCTGAATTATCATATCTGCTTTTACATTCAATCTGTTGCATTATGTTCTTTTTTTGAAGTATATGAAGAAAACCTGACCTCATACAGATATGTAGCTAGAAATGTAAGGACTTCACAGATCTCCTAAAGAGTTCCAGGATCCTTAGAGGACACTTTGAGAACCTCTGAATAATGCTGTATGTGTTTTTGAGATTTTTCACCATAAGGGACATTATTTCTACTTGCTCTCTTTTTTTATGATGTTACAGCTATTGATGCTGAGTGTACAGCTGGATTATGGATGCTGCAAAATAGTGATGTTCTATCAGTTCTTTTAAATGGTCATAATACTTTTATAAAAATCTGCTTCCCCTCTCAGTTACTGGCTATTCAGTGGTACAGTTAGTACAGGAAAACCAGGATAAATTATTGATTCTTTTCCCTTATTTACCATTATTTCCAGATAATGAATTGGTTCTCTATCATTCTCCAGATGTCACCAATTAGTTTTTAAAGTATCACTAATGGATTAATAAAATTAGTATATTTCATGGATCTCTATCAATTGCAGTTATCCTTTTTGAAGCTTATATTGTGCCATCTTTAACAAATCAGAACTTCTTCTCCCCTCCCACAGCAGCGTGGGAACTGTCTCTCTCATTCTTTCTGTCTAATAAATCGACATCCCACAAAAAAAAAATTAAAACAGTCAGAACTTCTTGAAATTGTCTCCTGAGTCCTGATAATGAGGAAGCTATAAGCCTTATCATTTCTTCACAATTTGGCTTCTCTGAAATAAAGGTGTGTTTTACAATCTTGGGTGTTATTGTTTATTTGGCAACACTTTTTTTTTTCTTTCTTAGTAATACATAAAATAACAATGCATATGCAATCAATAGCATTTTAAATTTGGTGAAATACCTTAACACAACTGAGATTTATTTCTGCTTAAAGTCTGATTGAGGCATGTTAGGCATACCTCCCTCATTTTGTTATATCATCTGAAACACTGCTCTCTAAGCTTATTTTTGAAGGGTTACAAAAAAACCTGAGGATTGTACCAGATGTTTTAAAGGTTTAGGCTCAAAAGTGGTTTCTGTCATTTCTAAGCATGCTTCCCATTGGATGAAATTAATCACATGATTGATTACAACTTCTGCCATGGATGCTGGGAAATGTAGTCTTTGTGCCTAGGAAAAGGTGCTGTGATGAACATAGAGTGTCTCTACCACATTAAGTAACTTGTGTAACATCTGTGTCTCAGGTTCCTCATTGGTAAAAGAAAGATAATAACAAGACATACTTTACAGGGTTATGTGAAGTATTCAATGAACCAGTACATGTAAAAATGTTTGGTACAGTAGCTGACATGAGTGCTCAGCAAATGTTACCTATTAATAACAATATCATTTTGATAGTAACTTTTTAAAACAAATCCTTAATATATTCCAGAAGTCTGAAGCATGGTTATTCCTTAAAAGGTATTCCTCGGATCATGCTCAGATTCAAGAAGCACAGAAGACTTTGGCACATATATCTACACTCTAAACCAATCCCTTAGTGAGCCCATCTTTTTTGAATTCACTTTAAATTGTCAGGTCAAAGAATAAGATCTCCAGGAAGAAAAGTAGTTGGTAGGTATGGCTTGGGTTTTGCTTCTTCCCCAAGGAATCCAGTTCCATTTTGTTTCTCTCAAATTCTTGTGGATTGTTAGGTGTTTGGAGAGCTGTCTACTTCTTGACTATTTGAGAATGCTTTTAAAAGCTTCCAGAAAATGCTGTTTGTTGATAAATCAGAATAATCAGAAAGAAGAGTATTAGTGAAACTATAAAAGTAAGAACAAGATTTTATGCAGTGGTGCCAGCTGTCATCCCACTTAGGAACACACATCATAGATTTCAGTGCTTTTCAGACATCTGCTCGCTTAGCCATATAAAACAGCCGTTCTGTCAGCAAAACTCCTGGCAAAAGATCTCCATTATTTCAGGAATCACATTCCAGGCTTGCTGCCTATATCCCTCTTCATAGTTATGGATATGGAGAAGTCACATAATATTCTTTTGCAAATTAGCTCATGATCTAGTATACACATTTTCTTACCAGCCAATATACACATTTTCTTACTCCCATGGCTGGAATTCAAGCTCCTTTTTACATTATCTAAATACATTGCACTAGATCAATGGTATCTGGTCACTCTCTCTGTCTCCTAATCTGAAAAGAGTAGTCACTATCTAAATCCTTTCCCATGTGGATCCTGATCACAAGTTGTCTCTAATTATCTGGTGCAGATTTTTAGCTACCTCACCTAGACTTTTAGAATCCACCGAACTGAATTCATTTCTCATGACAATTATCTAAACCCTTAACATTTCAAGATTGAACCCAGATCTTGCAGTTTATTTCAAGCTGTTTGTCAGCTTTCACTTGAACCTAGAAACCATTGTTGTCATTTGAACTCTTTACCATCTGACGATTGAAACCAGACCCCAAGCATCTTCCAAGCATTTTAATGACAAGAGATTGAACCCAGACCTCATTCCTGACATCCAAAACTCTTACCATTTGAGGATTAAATTCATTCCCAAATATCATCCAAGCTTCATGCCATTTGGGGACCAAACTTTAGGTCTTAGGACTTTTATCTAAATCCTTCACAGTTTTTGGATTTAACCCATGCTGCTCATGTGTTATCAAAGCATTATATCAATTGGAGATTGACTGAACACCACAAGGCGGACAGCCAAGCTCTTTAGCAGTTAGATATTGAACCCAGACCTCACTGAGGATTGTCTTCCAAGTATTGTGCCAGCTGGATTTCTAGCCCAGACTGTGGCTGCCTTCCAACCCCCTTATTGATGGGGGAGAAACAGAGGTCCCTGAACCACTTTTAAGTATTCTATCCCAAGGGATCAAACCTATCTGCAGTCATTATCCAACCTCTTTACCAGCTGTGGATTGGACTAGCCTGTCAAAAAATAAGCAGAAAGATTGGTTGAAAGCCTCTTTATCATCTTTACCTGTAAAGATCTTGAATGATGATCTTAGTAGCTCTGAGGAGCAGTACTTCTCAAAATGTGGTTTTCTATCACCCGCATCAGAATCACCTGAGGCTGCTTATTAAAAAAGCAGACTTCTGGGGCCTACCCAGATCGTCTGGCTCATAATTGTTAGACCTGTGTCTGTGGAATTTGCATTTTTAGCAAGCACTCTAGCTGATTCCCATGCACACTAAAATTTGAGAACCACTGCCCTTGAGCAAGGTCTCTCTTATCTGTTAGAGAACAATCCCAAACTTCCAGCTGCCATGCAGCTGCTCACCAGCTGGGTCTAAAATGCAGGTTCTTAATAATATACACTATCAGTGCATTACTTTATTAGCTTGGATGTATAAGCCAAGTTTTTCCTGTTATTCAGTTTTGCTAGTTTATAGGATGGGGTTCATTCCCTTGTTTCAATAAATATTGGGGGAAGGGAGTAAGTTGATTTGTAGTACAGAATAGCCAACTCTGCCACAGTTTTTATTTCCCACTCAAAGAGGACCACCAATATAGTACCTTGCCTTGGGGGAAGCACACTATCAGCCCTGAATGTATGTTCTTCAGGACTACACCCTCCTGCAAATATAGAAAGGCTCATATGGTTTCTATGAAGGTGAAGTGAAAACTGGTACTCCCCCAGCTTACTCTAGCAAAAAGTTGGTCCAATTGGCATAGCAGATGAGTCCCCAGGTTTCTTGCTCACCCTATTTCTTCCTGCTCTCTTGTACCACCCTCTCATATTTAAAAATTCAGAACATTTGCAAATGTGCTGTTTTATAAGGAAATGCAGAAGGGTGGAGAATGAAATACAAACAATCTTGATGTTAACATCTGGAGCAGACCAAATTAAGACATAGAATTCATTACTGCAGCAATTACTTACTAAGTCTGGGAAACTGAAACCTAAATCTGGGCTGAAAGTTTTCAAGCATGCCTTCATATAAAAATAACTTGGAAAAAATCTGCATGGACTGTTGTGAATCAAATTGAATTTCATCTCCACTATTGAAAATGCATGGCCTTGCTTTCTCATTGATTCTGGGGAGAATCATACTCTCTAGGGTAGAAATGGGTGCCTTTGCTTTTGACCAAGGGATGCTAAGTTAAAGAATATTTTAAGTCACAAAGTCTTTTTCCCACAAATAAGATGGCCATTTACTTTTTAAATCTCTTGGTTAAAACAAAGCTAAGATTCTCATAATGTTGAGAGTCTTGTTAGTAATCCTTGCTTATGTCTATTCAGGCAAATTTTCTATAGAATTAGACTTAGTAGCTATCAAGCATAATTATTGTAAATTCTTCACCCTCTTCCCAAGAGAGTATAAGCTCTGAGGCCCAGTGTTCTGTTATTGAACTTGCTGTTTTCAGATTTGTGAATCATAGGTGTCCTTTGCCCATTAGGTAGAGGAAGGCACAATATATAAGGCATCTAAAATATTCTCCTCCTTCCCATTAAGTCCTGTTTCATATCCTGCTTTGTTCTTTTTTTCATCTTTTCCTCTTCTTCCTCCTCTCCCTACCCATCTTCTTCATCACACTTATTATCTTCCTCCTCCTTCTCTCTATTGCATTTATTGTTTTCTGTCTTCCCCACTAGAATGTAATCTCTATTAGCACAGGAATTGCATATACCTCATTCACTGAAGCTTCCTTAGTGCCTGGAACATAGTAGGCAATAGTATTTATGAACTACCTGACTGTCTGATTGAATAAATGAATGAATGAATGAGTGAATGAATGAATGAGTGAATGAGAATAGCCAGAAAAGAAACAAGTAACTTAAAAATCCCCATTAGTGAACAATACACACCAGGGCCTGTTGGTTGGTGGGAGTTGAGGGGAGGCAACTTAGAGGATGGGCCAATAGGTGCAGCAAACCATCATGGCACACATATACCTATGTAACACCTGCATATTCTGCACATGTATCCTGTTTTTTTTTAGAAGAAGGAAACTTTTACAAAGAAAAAAATAAATAAAAATAAAAATCCCTAGTGGTATTAGAGAAAAGTGAGAGGTTAAAAATTTCATAAGTAGGGTTGAAAAATCACTTTGAAAATGCAGTCCAGCCCACATATTAAAGGCTAGATGAAGTTTTTGGTTTTTTGCTTGTTTTTTTTTTTGTTTGTTTGTTTTTCGGGAAGTTTAAATTTTATTTTTCATTGTGGTAAAATATACATAACATAAAATTTACCATTTTAATCATCTTAAATGTACTATTCAGGGGCATTAAATACATTCACATTGTTGTGCAACCATTACAATCTATCTCTAGAACTTTTTTCATCTTATAAAACTGAAATTCTTTTTTCATTAAACAGTAAGGCCCCATTTTCTCTGTTATCCCCTAGTAACCACCATTCTTCTAACTCCATGAACTTGACTATTCTCAGTACCTCATTTGAATGGAATCATCAGTACTTGTCCTTTTCTGAGTGGCTTATTTCACTTAACATAATGTCTTCAAGGCTCATCTATGTTATGGCACATGTCAGAATTTCCTTCTTTTTTAAGGCCAAATAATATTCCATTGTTTGTATATACCATATTTTTTTAATTCATTCATCTGTCTATGACACTTAGGTTTCTTCTACCTTTTAGCTGTTATGAATAATGCTGCTAGAAATGAGTGTACAAATATCTGTTCATGTCCCTGCTTTCAGTTCTTTTGGTTGTATAGTCAGAAATGGAGTTGCTGTATCATATGGTAATTCTATTTTTAATTTTTGAAAGACTACCATACAGTTTTTCATATTGCTGTACCATTTTACATTCCCACCAGCAGCACGCTAGGATTCAAATTTCTCTACATTCTTGCCAGCCAACACTCACCTTCTGGGGTTTTTGTTTGTTTATTATAATAGCCATTCTAATGATGTGAAGTGATGTCTCATTGTGATTTTGATTTACATTTCTCTAATGATTAGTGATGTTGAACATATTTTTATGTACTTATTGGCCATTTGTATATCTTTGTAGAAATGTCTATTTAAGTCCTATGCCCATTTTTAATTGATTTTGTTTTTACTGCTGAGTTTTAGGGATGCATGAGATTTTATTCATGAGAATGTATCAAAGTTAATATAGAAGGCAGGATGATGCAGTACAAATAGTCTATACCAGGAATCAGGTGATTATGAGTCTGGGCAGGCCCTACCATTTACTTAGCCTTGTAACTTTGAAAAACTTCTTTATTCTTTCCCAACTTTACCATCCTTGAAATTTTCATTCTGCTTACATTTCATGGTTGTGGGCATATAAGATGAACATTATTTGAAAAATACAAAGCATTATGCAAAAATAAACAGTGTGTATTAGCTAGAATTCTGCAGAGAAACAAAACCATAGAGTATGTATGAGAGACAGAGAGAGGCAGAGATTTATTTTAAGGAATTGACTCGTATGATTGTAAAAGTTGGCTACTCTAAATCTGCAGGGTAGCCTGCAGGCAAGACACCCAGAGTAGAGTTGCAGTTTTAGTTTAAAGGCAGTCTGCTGGCAGACTTTTGTCTTTACCCAGGGAGGCCAGTCTTTTCAAATTGAAGCTTTCAACTGATTGAATGAGGTTTACCCATATTATGGAGAATAATTTGCTTTACTCAAGATCTACTGATTTAATGTTCATCTCATCTAAAAAAATAACCTTCACAGAAACATCTAGAATAATATTTGACCAAATATCTAGGTATTGTGGTCTAGTCAAGTTGATACATATAATTAGCTATCACATGGTAATAATAGTGGGCAGATAAATGCCTTGCTGGCACCACTACTTCAACAACCTTAAAGCAGCTTTTAACTACTAATTTTTACCACATGACAAAATATGTACTTCATCCACACTTCTATTTCCCCAGTCCTTTAACTACCTTACTTAATAACTACCATTACTGTTTCCCTTTGTAATCAAATTTAAGCTGTCCTTCTCTAAGCATCTTTCTGCCCTTTTCTGTTGAAGCGTGTTTCCGTTTTCTCTTGTTGCATAACAAACCACTGTTTCAAACCTTGTGGTGTAAAACAATAATTATTTAGCTTAGATTAAAAAAATTTTTTTAGAGACAGGGTCTTACTCTGTTGCCTGGCCTTGAGTGCAGTGACACAATCCTAGCTCATTGTAGCCTCTAACTCCTGGGCTCAAGCTATTCTCCTACTTCAGCCTCCAGAATAGCTGAGAATTCAGGCACATACCACCACACCCAGTTAATAAAGAAAACTGTAGAGATGGGGTATTCCTGTGTTGTCCAGGCTGGTTCTAAGCTCCTGGAATCAAGTGATCCTCCTGCCTTGGCCTCCCAAAGTGCTGGGATTATAAGTGTGAGCCACCATGCCTTGCCTCATAAGTTTTCAATTTGTACAGTGCTTGTGAAAGAAGGCTCACCTCTGTTCTATGAGGTATTATCCAGCTGGGCAGCTTAAGCTGGTCGATTTACTCCCAATATGGCTGACTCACATGGCTGGTTAATTGGGCTTAGCACAATGTCTACTGAAGCTGAAGGCTAGGGGCCTCATTTCCTCTTTACTGGGTCTCTTCTTGGGATATTTGTTTTCCTCATGGCATGATGGCTAGGTATTAAGAGTAAGCATTATAAGAGATAAGAAGAGGAAGTGGCCAGTTTTATAAGAGGCCTGGACCTAGAAACTGGCACACTGTCATTCCTGGAATATTCTATTTGTCAGGAGTCACAGAGTCTGAATTCAAGAACAGGAGATATACACCCCAACCTTTCTGTGAAAGGAGTGTCAAAGAATTTGGGACCCTGATTTAAATCTGCCACAAAGGTACTTCCACAAACCCCAATATTTAGTCTTGTTGACACTCTCTTTTCAGTGTTGCTATTTGAAGCTAAAATTGTATACAGTGTAGTAAAATAAATGTGAAAAACATTAGAGTATTTTTTTGTTGTTGACCCTACACAATACAGACACAAAATTGTTCAGAGTTTTCTCTTGTATTCATTCAATAAATATTTATTGAGCATCTGCTGTGTACTTGGCACCATTCTAAATACTGGGAATACAGTGGTGAACGAAATAGACAAAGTCTTTTAATTCTTTGGAGCATATATTTTAGTGGGAAAATAAATACATAAAAATCAAATGATGATAGACACTATGCAGAGAATTAAACTACAATGATGTGTTAAAGGACTGAAAATGAATGCTTTCAGCTGCAAGTAACAGCTGAATTTAATTAAGAGTAATTTAAATGATGAGGTGTCCGGAAGTAGGGTGGTTCTGGCTGGTTAATTTAGTGGTCAGAGACATTATCAAGAATCCAGGTGCTGTCCATCTTTCCCCTCTCACAGTCATAAAATGGCTGCAGCTGTCTGGAACCATATGCATTCATGACCATGTCCAATGACAAAGAGGGGGAAAAAGGAGTGTGTGTATGTAAATCTTCTCTCTTTTCCTTTTGCATAAGTGAGAGAAAATTTTTTCAGAAGTAGGTTTCTCTTACATCTCATTGGGTAGAACTATGTCACATACACATGCTTGAACCAATCCTAGCAATGGTAGACCAATATAATCAACTTACACCAATTAGGTTTCATCCCCTGGGGCTGGAGCCTGTATCCTTGTAAGCACCAGTGTGCTCAGAGAGGATAATTTAATTCTTGTTAGCAAAGGAGGAAAAGAAATTGGCTTCAGCTTCAGTGACTAAGTTAGGAGGTTAGGGAAGGCCTCCCTTGAATAGCTGTTACTTAGGCTGAAATTTGAATGACAGGAAAGACCTAGCCTTGCTCCAGGAAAAGCAAACACTAAGACTTATACAATTGGCTTCTTACCTAGTTTGCCAGCCTTTTCTCAAATAATTATCTGCATATTCATCCCAGCCTTTGTTTATGACATTTTGGCTATATACTCTTTTTTCCTTTAGGAAAGCTCAGCTCAAGTATTACTTCTTCGGGAAAGCCTTTTTTTTTTTCTTTTTCTTTTTTGCCTCTCTCCACCTTACACGCATCCAAAAACAAGACGAACCTTCTTGGATTGATACACTCTGAAGAAGTACACATCTCTCTTTTGTTGTAAGTATTACAGCAGGGTTTTGGGTATACTTCAGTGGTATGTGCTACTCCTACTATACTGTTAGTTGCAAGAACATAGATCATATCCATTTTTTTCTTTGTACCCCTAATGACTATCAGTGCCTGACACACAGTAGATTACTGATAAATGTCTGTTGAGTGAATGAAAGGGAAAAAGGGAAGAAGGAAATGTTTACCCTTATGAAACATACAGGCTACTGAGGAAGGTGGGGAGGTAAGCAAGTAATTGCAATGAAGCCTGCTAAGTGCTATAACAGAAATAAGATATTTGAAGAGGTTTTAAGAGCAGAAGCAACAACAGCTACGTCTGACTTGAGGGGTTTTCTTGAAAACAATGCGGACTCATGAAGTGGTTTTGATATTCTAGAAAACTCACATTATTTAATTCTGTCCTTAGGTGGACCAACTGAATAGTTCAAGGGAATGAAATAATTTTAGCAGGATTAGCAGAATGTGACTAAACCTTTCTCCAGGTTATAGAACCATAAAAGATTAAGAATGAGATGCATTTCTGAAGTCACCTAAATATTAGCTCTATCATTTTAAAGATAAGGTAAATTAAGTGACACTTTTTTAACCTAGATAGCTTCCTGTGATGGTAAGAGACATTAGCACACACACAAAATCTTCAAGTACCACAGGAAATAAAAATGAAGAAAAATTTTGCTGAGTTATGGTAATAACATTTTAGTGAATTAAAACATACATGCAGAAAAGTGCACACAGTATTAGAGAATAGCTAGATGCATTATCAGTGAACACACAGTGAACATGACTGCTCAGATCAGAAACTAGATCATTACCAGCACTAAGATGGTCTTTCCATGACCACCTCCACTCACTAACCTTAATCTCCTCTTTGAAGATAACTATTGTCTATATTCTTATTGACTTAAAAAAACCACAACATTAGTTTTGCTTGGTTTTAAACTTTGTATATGTGGAATCATACAGTGTACACTCTTATATTTGGCTTCTTTCACAACATTATTTTTGTGAGATCCATACATATTGTTTCATATAGCTGTAGTTTGTTCACTATTGCTATATTGTATCCTATTATTTGAGTATATCAAGTTCATTTATTCTGTCTGTTGTTGATGAACATTTGGGTTATTTCCAGTTTGGGGCTATTGAAAATAGTAATTTTACCCAAGAATGTTTAGAGACATTTTGCTTATTGATAAACATACGTTTGCATTTCTGTTGGGTATATGCATAGGAATGAATTGGCAGATCATAGGAGACAAATAGGGTTTTAGGTATTGCCCAATCGTTTTCCAAAGTAGTTATCTAATTTACATACCCATTAGCTCTTTCAGTTTTTTTCTACATCCTCACCAACAGTTGGTATTGATGGTCATTTTTTATTGTAGCCATTCTGATCGGTATGTAGTGGTATTTTAGTGCGTTTCCTTTCTGAAATGCCTACTCAAACCTACCTGTTTTTTATTACCTGTCTTTTTCTTATTGATCAGGTGTTCTGGATTTAGTCCCTTTATTGGTTAAAAATATCTTCACCCACGTTCTGGATTGCCTGTCAACTGGCTTAGTGGTGTCTTTTAATGAAAAGGAGTTATTAATTTTATTATAGTTAAATTTATTAATCATTCCCTTTCTGGTAGTGCTTTTTGTATTCTGTTTAGCAAGTTATTGTCTACCCCAAAAGACTAATATATTCTTCTGTGTTATCTTTGAGAATTTTTGTTATTTTGCCCTTTATATTTAGAACCACAATACACATGGAATTGATTTTTCTGTATATGAGGTAGGAATGGAGGGTGTATTAAATTTTTTTTCTATTTCTATACCCACTTGACCAAGCACCATTTTCTTGAAAAGATCTTTTCCCCTAATTGTTTGCAGCAAAGTCTTTATTGTAAGGCAACTGTCCAGATATATGTTGATATATTTCTGAACTCTGTCTTCTGTTCCATTGGCCTATTTGCCTATGTTTATACCAATATCACACACTCTTAATTACTGTGGATCTGTAAGTCTTGATATCTGGGAGAATAAATTTTGCAGTTTTGTTTTGCTTCTTCATGATTTCCTTGGCAATTCTTAGCCCTTCATGTAACTATATAAATGTTAGCATTAGCCACTCTATTTCTATGTAGAGTATGCTTATGATTTGATTGGACATGGATTTAATCTATAAATCAGTTGGAGAAAATTAATATTGAATTTTTCAGCCCATAAACATAAAATTTACCTTTGTCTTTTGTTTTCAGCAATATTTCATTATTTTCTGTGTAGATGTCTTTAACATCTTTAAATTTATTCAAATATGTTTATTTTTCTATGCATTTTGCTATTGAGCATGTTTTTATAACTTTATTTTCTACTTATTTTTGATGAAATATAAAAATATGCTTGATTTTTAATATATTGATCTTATGTCTGGTGACCCTGCTTAATTCCCTATTCAATCTAAACATTTATCTGCAGATATTTTGGGTTTTTTTATGTATACAATCATGTCACATATGAATAACGACAGTTTTGTTAAGTTTTGTTAATCCCTTTCCATTTATTATACCTTTATTTTAAATTCTTAGCTGATTAGTTGATGAAGACCTCCAACGCAATGTCAAAAGGAAATGGTGCTAGTGGGCATCTTCATTTCATTACCAATATCAGGCAAAAATCTTTCATTTTTCTATCATTAATATGAGGTTTGCTGTAAATATTTGTAGATATCCTTTATCATCATAAGGTTGTTTCCTTCAATCCTAGTTTGTTCAGAATTTTTATCATAAATGAGTGTTGAGTTTTATCTAATGCTTTTGCTGTATCCATTAAGATGATCATACAAATTTTATCTATGATGAATTACATTGATTAATTTTTGAATGTTAAGCTAACCTTACATTTCTGGAATAAAGTCAGTTTAGTTTTGATGTGTTATAGTTTTTATATATTGCTATATTTTCTTTACTAAGATTTTATGTAGGATTTTTACACCTATGCTCATGGGAATGCCTGAGTGCTATGTTTTATTTCTCATAAGGCCATTGTCAGGTTTTTGTATCAGAGTTATGCTGGTCTAATAAAATGAATTGTGAAGAGTTCCCTTTTCATTTTAATTTTCTAAAAGAGTTGGTATGATATAGGTATTATTTCTTAAATTAATGAAAGAATTTACCAGTGAAGCCATCTAGATGTAGTGATTCTTTGTGAGAATGTTTTCAAGTATAGATTAAACATATATAGTCTTGTACTGCATAACCATGTTTTGGTCAACAGTGAATCAGATATATGACATTGCTCCCGTATGTTTATAATACTGTGTTTTCACTATACCTTTTCCATGATTAGATATGGAAATACTTAGCATTGTGTTACAGTTGTTTACAGTGTTCAATACAGTAATATGCTGTACAGGTTTATAGTCTAGGAGCAATAGGTTATACCATATAGTCTAGGTATATAGTAGGCTATATGATGTAGATATGTGTAAGTACATTGTATGATGTTTGCACAATGACAAAATCACTCAGCAACATATTTCCCAGAACTTATCCCTGTCATTAAGTGATACATGAATGTAAATGTATAAGTATGAAAAGCTAATTGGAAAATGGTCCTTTTTGATGCATAAAATTAGAATTAGGACACATGTTAAGCTTGTGAATGCAATTTTATGGATTTAAAAGAGCAAGTGTCAAAAAATTAAGATGTAAGACTACTCATATTTTTATTTTTTTATGTCAAGTTTGGTAAACTGATTTTTATAAGAATTTTTCCATTTCATATGTGGTTTTAAATCTATTGAAAGTAATTCACCATCAATATATTATTAATATATGTAGGATCCATAGTGATGTGCCAATTTTAATTCCTCATACATATATTATTATTTGTGCATTCTTTTTTTCTTTTTTGTTCAGTCTTGCCAAGAGTCCAATGTTGTTAATCTTCTTAAATAACTAATTTTTGGCATTGTTGATTTTTTTCTGTTTCATATCTGTCTTTTATTCATTGATTTCTGTTTTTATATTTATTTCTTTCATTGTATTTCATTCTAATTTGCTATTCTTTTTCCAAATTCTTGAGATGGAAGGTTAGATTATTTCTTTAGATTTTTCTAATATGTGTATTTACCCTTAAATACACATATTAGAAAATGAATTAGCTTTAGCTCCATCCCTTGAGTTTTCATATATTTTATTTTTATTGTTCAAGATATTTTCCAATTTTTCTTTTGAGCTGTTCTTTGACCTGGTGGTTATTTAAAGGAATGTTGCTTAATTTCTAGTTATTTTATAATCTTCTTCATTTAATTCTACTGTAGAGAACATACTCATCAATCTTTAAAACTTGTTAGGACTTGCCTTATAACCCAGTATATATTCTGTTATGGTAAATGTTGATTGAAAAGCATGCATTTTTTTCAGTTTGGAGTTCTGTAAATATTAAGTGAAGTTTGTTGATTATGTTCTTTAAATCTCATATATTCTTATTGATAGTTTCTATCTGCTTCTAAAGATTACTGTTAGAGGTATGTTAAAATGTCCTACTATGATTTGTGGGTTTGTTTATGTATGCTGTTTTCTTTTTTAATGCATTTTGAGGCTATATTTTATGAACATGAAAACCTAGAATTATATCTTCTTGGTAGATTAATGCTTTTAATCATTCTATCTATCTATCTATCATCTATCTATCTATCTATCTATCTATCTATCTATCTATCCATCTATCTATTTTTTAGAGATGGGGTCTTGCTCTGTCACCCAGGCTGCAGCAGTGGCATGATCATAGTTTACTGCATCCTTAAACTCCTGGGATCAAGCAATCTTCCCAACTTAGCCTCCTGAGTAGCTGGGACTACAGGCATGTGCCACCATGCCCAGCTATTTTTTTTTTCTATTTTTTGTAGAGATTTGATCTCCCTATATAGCCCAGGCTGGTCTTGAACTCCTGGCCTCAAGCAGTCCTCCTGCCTTGGACTCTCAAAGCACTGGAATTACAGGTGCGATCCACTGTGCCTGGTGCATTATTTATCTTTATTCATAGTAATCCGTCAATATTAATTTTGACTGCTGCTATAACAAATCACCACAAAGTTAGTGGCTTTAAACAATGCAAATTTATCATCTTACACTTTGGGAGATCAGAAGTTTAAAATTCCTTCTCCGCAACTCTGTTCCCTCTAGACATTGCAAGAGAGAATCTGTTTCCTTGACCTTTTCAGATTCCAGAGGCTGCCTACATTCTTTGGCTTCTGGCTCCTTTCTTCCATCTTCAAATCCAGAGCCATAACATATTCAAATTTCTTTCTCTCTGTCCCTCTGCTGCTTTTGTCACATTGCCTCCTATCTAACTTTGACCCTACTTATATCTCTTTTACAAGAAGACTTGCAATTATATCAGGCTCACTTCGATAATTTAGAATAATCTCACCATCTA
>PVKP010035717.1:0-23035 GCA_004027715.1 Plecturocebus donacophilus | reverse complement strand
AAAAAAAAAAAAAGAAAAAACTTTTTCTGTTTTTTTTCTTTTTTTTTGAGATGGAGTCTTGCTCTGTCTCCCAGGCTCGAGTGCAGTAGTACGATCTCGGTTCAAGCAATTCTTCTGTCTTCAGCCTCCCAAGTAGCTACACTACAGATGCATACCGCCACATCCAGCAGTGTGTGCTAATTTTTGGTATTTTTAGTAGAGACAGAGTTTCACCATATTGGTCAGGCTAGTCTCGAACTCGTGACCTCAGGTAATCCACCTGCCTTGGCCTCCCAAAGTGCTGAGATTACAGGCATGAGCTACCACACCAGGCCAAAAATTTAAAACATTTAAAATTTTGAGGCAGTCTCCTAGAAAGTGCCACAAAATGACAGACTGAAACTAACGTAAAAACTAACAGAAAAAGGTTTCCAGAGATGTAAGTTATCCAGATATTTACCTCTCATCCTTCTCAGAGTCACAGGAGGAGGTACTCTGGCAAGAAGACATAGCATCCAAGCAATGAGATCCAAAACAAGGGTCAGGCAAAGAGAATACTAAACATAACAGTAAAAATAGATGCATAATAACAATGTGCCTCACACCTGGAGAGCCACCAATCCTGAAGGGAGCAGAAGAAAAGGCTCCAAGAATGTGATACTGATACAATTTCTAAAGTATATGAATGCAAAAAAGAAAGAGATAGAGGCAAGCAGAAGAGAGTTTGCAGTTAGTAGGTATGGAGAACACTAAGCAAAAGATAAAGACAATTCATTTCAGGGACCATGAAAAAAATGTACAAGAAAGGGAAAATAGTGGTTGTAAACCTTGATATACTACATGACTTAATTATGACTACCATTTACATAACAGTAATCAGCTATAGGACAGTTCCGTCACCTCCAAAAGAGTCCTCATAATCCTTCGTGCAACCCCTCTTGGCCCAGCCCCTAACCCAGCAACCACTAATCTGTTTTTTGTCACTCTAGATAACTTTGCATTTTCTAGAATTGTATAAGTAGAATCATGCCTCATACTATTTTGTTTGGTTTCTTTCACTCAGCACAATGGTTTTGAGAGGTTCATCTATGTTACTGCATGTGTCATTAGTGTATTTCTTTTAGTTGCTGAGTAGTGGCCTATTATTTAGTTAGATCACATTTTGTCATCCATTCACTGGCGATGGATATTTGTGTTGTGTCCCATTTTTCTCTCTTATGAATAAAACTGCTATATAGCATTTGTATATGTCTTTGTGTAGATACACACTCTCAGTTTCCTGGTAAATACTTAGAAGTGGGATTGCTAGATCATATGGTGAGTGCACATTTAACTTTTCGAGAAACTTAAACCATTTTTCAAAGTGATAAACTGTTTTACAATCCAACCAGCATTTTATGTATGAGAGTTCCTTTGTTCTGTATCCTCACATTGGGTATTGTCATTCTTGTTAATTTTGTTGTTGTTATTTTTTTAATAGAGTAAGGGTCTTGCTTTGTTGCCCAAGCTGGTCTCAAACTCTTGGCCTCAACAGAGACTTAACAACAGATGATATACAACTTTCAGTTTGTCTGTGTTCTCATGCTAATACTACACTGTATTACTATATCCTCCCACCTCAACCTCCAAAGTGTTGGGATTACAGATGAGTCAGCATGCCGGGCCTCTTTACCATTTTAATGGGTGTATATAATATTGTCTCATTGTGGTTTTAATTTTTGTTTCCTTGGTGACTAATGACATTGAGTACCTTTTCATGTGCTTTTTGTGTCTTTGGCCTTTTGTATCTTTTAAAAAATTGTATTGTTACATATATTATTATGGTAAGTGCTTCCTACAAAAGACTGTACTGAGTACTTTTTTTTTTTTTTGAGACAGAGTCTCACTGTGTTGTCCAGGCTGGAGTGCAGTGGCATGATCTCGGCTCACTACAACCTCCACCTCCTGGGTTCAGGCAATTCTCCTGTCTCAGCTTTCCAAGTAGCTGGGACTACAGGCACCTGCCACCGCACCTGGCTCATTTTTGTATTTTTAGTAGAGACAGGCTTTCACCATGTTGGCCAGACTGGTCTCAAACTCCTGACCTCAAGTGATCTGCCTGCCTCGGCCTCCCAAAGTGCTGGGATTACAGGCGTGAGCCACCACGCCTTGCCGAGTACTTTTTAAATTATATAAAATACACATAAAATGTACTTTCTTAAACATTTTTAAGTGTACAGTTCAGTAGTGTTAAGTATATTCACAACGTTATGCAACCAATCTCCAAAACTTTCATCTTGCAAAACTGAAATTTGTATATCATATTTTGTGAAGTCTCTATTAATATTGTTTGCCGTTTATTGGGTTGTTTATCTTTTTATTATTGAGTTGTAGGAAATGTTTTTATGTTCTGGATATAAGTTCTTTGTCAAGTCTATGCTTTGTTGTTTTCTCTCAGTCTGTGGCTTCTCTGTTTTCTTAACTGTCTTTTGATGACGAAGTGTTACATTTTGATGAAATTTAATTTACTATATTTTTTTCTATTACAGTTACTGCTTTCTGTGTCCAGTCTAAAATATATTTGCCTCCTAAGTTTTCTTCTAATAGCTTTGTAATTTCCAGTTTTATATTTACATCTCTGATGCATCTCAATGAATTTTGTATATAAGAAGTGAGGTAGGGAGGGATCAAGACCTTTTTTTTTCTTATTATATTTTTCTTTTCCAATTTAATTGCTTTCACACCATTATAGAAAGTCAACTGACCATATATGTGTAAGTCTACTTCTGGACTTTCTGTTCTTTTACGCTGATGTCTATTTTTTATGTTAACATTATACTGTATTACTGTATCTTCATAATGTGTCTCAAAATCACTGTGAGTCTGCCAGCTTTGTTGTTTTTCCAGATTATTTTGGCAATTCTAAGTCCTTTGCATTTTCGTGTAAACTTTAAAATGAGTTTGTCAAACTCTGTTATTTAATAAGCATGCTAGATTATGATTGGGATTGTGTTTATACATTAGTTTGGGGAGAATGGACATCTAATAATATTAAGCCTTTCAGTCTATGAACATGTTATATCTTTGCATGTATTTAGGTCTTTAATTTTTCTCAGCATTATTTGTAATTTTTTTTGAGACGAAGTCCTGCTCTGTTGCCCAGGCTGGAGAGCAGTGGTGGGATCTCAGTTCACTGCAACCTCTGCCTCCTGGGTTCAAGCAGTTCTCCTGCCTCAGCTTCCTGAGTACTGGAACTACAGGTGCATGCCACCACACCTGGTTAATTTTTGGTATTTTAGTAGAAACGGGGTCCACCATATTGCCCAGGCTGGTCTCGGACTCCTGAGCTCAGGCAATCTGCCCACATTGACCTCCTCAAGTGCTAGGATTACAGGCGTGAGCCACTGCACCCGGCTGATTTCTGTATTTTGACTTTGTATCCTCTGACCTTACCAAAGTCATTTACTACTTCTAGGAGCTTTTTTGTATATTCTGTGAAATTTTCATAGACAGTCATGTCTGTAAGTAGTGACAGTTTTATTTCATTCTTTGCAATCTATATGCCATTTTTTCCTTTCTTTACTTCACTGGCTAAGACTTCTAGTACAATGTTGAGTTGAAGTAATGAGAGAGGACATCTTTCCCTTGTTCTCAGTCTTAGAAGGAAAGCATTCAGTTTTTCACTATTGTGTATGATGTCAGCTCTAGGCTTTCCTATTATTCCTATTTTCCTGAGAGTTTTAAATCATAAGTGGATACCGACTTTCATCAAATACCTTTCCTGCATCTAAGCAGATGATCCTATGGTTTTTCTTCTTTATTCTGTGAATGAGCAGTAGCAGACTGAAGGAGCAGCACCTATCTTGAGACATGGCAGTTTTACATGGTAGCTCTTAAAGTTTCAATTTGATCATGACATAACTTTACTTCTGCTTATTACATCCTTTTGATTAAAGCAAATCACATGACAGGACCACACTTCTCTCTTTGGGAGGGGCAGAGAAGTCACATGGCAATGGGCAGGCCTATATAATCTTATCATAGGGAGGGCAACAAATAATTGGAGTCAGTGATGCAGTCTATCATGTACATTTTTCTTAATTATGTGTACAGATTAAACATCCCTCATACAAAATGTTTGGGACTAGAAGTGTTTTGGATTTTGGACTCTTTCAGATTTTGGAATATTTGCATATATATAATGAAATATTTTTGGGGTAGAACCAAAGTCTAAACACAAAATTCACTTATGTTTCATATACACCTTAGATGCATGGCCTGAAGGTAATTTATAATATTCTTAATAATTTTGTATATGCAACAATTTATGTACATTAACCCATCAGAAAGCAAAAGTGTCACTATCTCAGCCACCCCTCTGGACAATCTGTGGCATCATGTCAGCACTCAAAAAGTTCCAGATTTTGAAGGACTTCAGGTTTTTGGGTTAGGGATACTCAACCTGTATAAAGCTGTATGTATGTATATGTTAATGTGTTAGAAGAAGAAAAAGATTTGGAAGGATACATGAAGTAGTATCTTTTTCTGTATTTTCTAATTCTTATACAGAAATCTATTTTACAATGAAGAAGACATTACTTTTTGAGAAGACTATAAATCTGGTTTTATTAAATTCTGTATTCTAAATATGATTCCTTGTTTTAGATACTTGGAATTAAAAAAAGCAGATACTCAGAGTTTTTAATCTGGAAAGGACCATTGTTTATTCTTTTCACTACTTCTGCCCACATTACTCCCCCAAGTTTATGGATGCAGAAACTGAAAAGCTAAAATGATTTGCTCCAAGGTCATGTAGACTTGTAGAAAATTCATTTAGAGCATGACATTATTTGAACATCAGAAAGTGAGAAGGAAATCTTGGGAAATTAGTTTCTGAGAATTTGAGGTAGTTTAAAATGTTTTTAACCCAAGTAATCACCAAGTTACTCTAAAAAAATACTGAAAAGAGAAATTCATTCACTCTTTTACAAATGTGTATGGAGCACCTACTACTTTATCTCCCACTCGACAACTGGAATTTTGAGTACAGTAGCAAGCATTTCTAGATTGCATAGTGATACATATTACGATGTAAAGGATGTGTTGGGATTATAAAAGATGCATAAAGTATTATTGAGGATATTTTTCTCAAGTTTGACATTTGAGAGACCCAAGTGAGTAATCATAATAATAACTAGGGTATTTGGCTACTTATAATGTGTTAAACAAAGCTTTATGTATTTTACACGTATTCGTTTATTACTCTTAAAAGCTTCTTAAGGTAGGTACTATTGTTCTATGCATTTTATTAGTTGAGGAAATCAAGGTGCAAAGAAGGTGAGGAAGTTACCATAGTCATCTGACCAATAAGTGGAAGAGCCACAATTTGAACTTGAACAGACTTGCTTTGGAGCCTATGATCTTAACTGCTGCTTACACCATAGCTGCAGAAAGAGTCTGTACATGCTGTTTCAGGGTCTCACTCTGTTGCCCAGGCTGGAATGCAGAGGTGTGATCATGGCTCACTGCAGCCTCGACCTCCTGGGCTCAAGTGATCGTGCTGTCTCAGCCTCCCAAGTAGCTAGGATTGTAGGCGTGCACCACCAAACCTGGCTGATTTTTTATTTTTATTTTTTTTCCTCGAGACAAGGTCTGGCTCTGTCACCCAGGCTGGAGTGCAGTGGCATGATCTCGGCTCACTGCAACCTCCACCTCCCAGGCTCAAGCCATCCTTTCAACCTCAGCCTACCAAGTAGCTGCAACTACAGGTGCACACCACCATGCCCAACTAGATTTTGTATTTTTTTTGTAGAGACAGGGTTTCACCGTGTCACCCAGGCGGGTCTCGAACTCTTAAGCTCCAGTGATCCGCCCATCTTGGCCTCCCAAAGTGCTGGGATTACAGGTGTGAGCCACTGAGCCCAGCCTGATTTTTTATTTTTTATATATATTTTTATAAAATAATAGGGTCTCACTATATTGCCCAGGCAGGTCTTGAACTCCTGGGCTCAAGCTGTCCTCCTGCCTCTGCCTCCCTAAAAGCTGGGATTACAGGTGTGAGCCACAGCGCCCGGTGGTTTTTAATTTTTTTATAGAGACAGAGTCTCATTATGTTGCCCAGACTGGTCTCAAACTCCTGGGCTCAAGCAGTCCTTCTGCCTTAGCCTCCCAACTTTCTGGGATTACAGGGGTGAGCCACCTTGCCTAGTCCCTTAATACCGTTTTCTAATACTGTGAATCCTTTCTAAACAAGAGTTGAATCCAGGTTAAATATGTACATGAGAAAATGAGGTAAGCATAAAAATAAGGAGCCAAATCGTATCAGGCAGTTGATATACAGGTTTAGTAGATTAACTAGAAAATTGTACTTTGTATATCTTCATTTTTGTATTATTGTTGTATATTATATAGCTTAGTAGTTACAAGCATGGGCTTAGAGTAAGACCTGGGTTCAAATTCTGGTTCACTGCTTCCTAGTTTTTCACTCTTGTGCAGGTGAAAAGTCAGCAGATGGAAGCTGCTGTTTTTTGGTGGTTTGGATAGTCTGTGGTGATGGCTGCATTTCTTTCTCTTTTCTTGATCAGGTGGATTTGTTTAAAAAGAGTCTTCTATTGATTCCTATTCATCTGGAAGTCCACTGGTCTCTCATTACCGTGACACTCTCTAATCGAATTATTTCATTTTATGATTCCCAAGGCATTCATTTTAAGTTTTGTGTAGAGGTAAGTTAATTTACTGCCTATTTTTTCATTTATTTTATGATTGGCCAGATAGCATCTTAGTTCTAGACAGAACAGCAGCAGTCAAAACAGTTTATTTCATGAAAATCCTCTAAAATATTAGCTGAGAAAAGGATTAGAAGAGGAATTCTGGCTGAGGAGAGGATCTGTCTCAGATCCGGATCCCCCTCTGAGATACTCTACTTGGATATTCTCTGCTTTTCCCTTAAAACTACATCTTGAATGCG
Source organism: Plecturocebus donacophilus (assembly GCA_004027715.1). NCBI lineage: Eukaryota > Metazoa > Chordata > Mammalia > Primates > Pitheciidae > Plecturocebus > Plecturocebus donacophilus. Next base: position 16,110 of record PVKP010035717.1, on the reverse strand, counting down.
GTTAGAAATTGTTTTTCTTGGATTATCTTAGAGCTAAAATTGGCTTGTATCTTCAAAATAACTCCTGTAGAATAAATCAGAACCCAAGAGAATCAATTGACAAAACATTAGTGTTCAGCTAGTAACAGTTCAACACGATGGTGGGATACAAAATCAAGAAAAATTAGTAGGTTTCTGGATTTTCCTGCACTATGAAGAACCAGCTAGAAAATGTAACTGGAAATAAGGTTACATTTATAAAAGCAACAAAACATAAATAACCCAGGAATATGCCCTAGCAAGAAATGTGGAAATTATTTATGATGAAAACTTCTAAAGCTTTATTTAAGTACTTAAAAGAAATCTGAATAGATGGAGAGACCTACATGTAAAACACAAAACTGTAAAAGTATTTGAATGAAATATAGATAATGCTGTGTTCATAGAGTGGGGAAGGACTTCTTACATGGAACCAAAGAAAAGATATTTATCAAAAGTTTGATAAATTTAACCACCTCATAATTTAAAACTTCTGTCTATCATAAATTTGAAAGACAAGGAGCAGACTTGAAGAAAATGTTTATGATGTAAATAACAGATAATGACTATCCAGAATACATAGAAAACTCTTACAAATGAATAAGGGGAGGATAAAAGGACCTAATAGAAATGGACAAAGGCTAATTCAGTAAATCTTAGGAAAAATACAAATAACCATTTAAAAACACATGGAGAGATGTTCAGCCTCACCAGAAATAAAAGAAATGCAAATTAAAACTACATCAGTTACATTTTTTGCCTATTATGTTAGAAAAAGTGATGCTATTCAAGTGTTTATGTGAGCGTAAGGAAATAGACATTCTTATATTTTCTAGTGGAGTGTATCCGTTGATACAGCCACTTGGGGATAACTGCAGTTCTCATTAATTCTAAGTGCTTTGTAAATTAAAAGATGCAAATTCGATTGCATATCAGTTTGATTTCTTGATATCCATAAAAATGCTTGTATATGCATACAAGGATGGGGCATGTACTAGGATGTACATGGCAGCATTATTTATAATAGCACAAAATAAAACAATCTCAATTTAGCTCTATCAAGAGAATAGCTAAATACACTATGTTACAGTATACCCATACTACTAAACTGACCATAGCAATTAAAAGGAATATAGCAGATCTTCAAGTCCTCAAATGGAAAGATGTCCAAGGCATAGAGTTTTAAAAAGCCAATTATGGAATGATACAGGATAATACATTTATAGAAAAAATACATGTATATGTGTATATATACAAATCCATGCATGTGTATATGTAGACACATATATGCATATGTATTTGTAAGTAAAAAGATGGGATCTTAGCATTTTTTTATATCAGTGATTATTACCTTTGGGTAATTGTAGAAAACTAGGACTCATAGTTAAAGGGGATTTGGTCTTATTTGGGATATTTTAATTACAAGGAGAATATTTTGGCCTTATTTTGGAATTTTTTTTTTAACAAGGATAATATTTTCTTGTATTATTTGTTTAATTTACATTTAATTTAAAAATTAAGTATAATACAAATTATGAGGAAAATCAAGTTTTCAAAATTCACATTTTCATTTCCAAGAAATCCAGGAAAAACCCCAAAAACAAGACACCTCCTGTGCCCAGAGTTCTCTTAACTCTAGCCTAGAAGAGTTGGTACAATACCAGGTGTGAACATTCTTTTCCAGTTCCCTTCCCCTAATTCCTTGCCTGTCTCTCAACCAGCATATTCTCATACTGACCAGAGCCTGTCTATATTGTCTCTTTCCTAGACAAACTTGCAAAGATATAAGCAAAAGTGCAGCCATATCAGTGCCTTTAAGAATCAGATTCTGACAGGCAGAAGACAGCAGAGGTGTCGGGAAAATTGTTTCTTCTAGGAAATATTTACTGTGCCTCTTGCTTTATGCCAGGCACTGATGCTAGGGAGTCACGTAGGGTCCAGACAGACATTTGCCTTCATGGAGTAAATGATGATTAAACAGGATTTTGTTTGTAAAACATGCAGTTGGGTTCTAAGTTGATTCTGAATCATTAGGGCCTGCAAAATCACATTCTGCACAGTCATTGAAAAATTTATCTTCTGAAATTTTGCCCAAGCCCTCCTGCAGAGTTCTTACCTTTTCAGCAAAATTAGAATTGACCTAATAATTTTGCACATTTGTAAAAAGACCCTAAGAGCAGACTCCTTTTTGGTGATAGCTAGAAATAATTTAGAGCCAAGTACAGTTCAGTCATCTGGGCAGGTGGGATCAAGCTGTTTTGTTTTAGGAGGATGTGGGGGGTTGTAGAAGTGGCTCTTAACTAAGAGTTAGGGGCCTATATTTCCAAAGAATTGATGAAAAATGTTTTAAACAGTTACCACATAAGTGTGTAAATTCCATGACAGCAGAGACTACAAGAGCTTTATTCATTAGTGTCCCCAGCACTTGAACTATTATAGATGCTCAGTACATTTTGAGTGTAGGTGACCATTTTTAAGGACAAATATTTTTTGCCTATATTTTATTTAAGAATTTATATATACTGGCTGGGCGTGGTGGCTTATGCCTGTAATCCAGCCCTTTGGGAGGCCAAGGTGGGTGGATCACGAGGTCAAGAGATCGAGACCATCCTGGCCAACATGGTGAAACCCCATCTCTACTAAAAATACAAAAATTAGCTGGGTGTGGTGCTGGGCACCTGTAGTCCCAGCTACTTGGGAGGCTGAGGCAGGAGGATTGCTTGAATCTAGGAGGTGGAGGTTACAGTGAGCCAAGATTGCAACACTACACTCCAGCCTGGCGACAGAGTGAGACTCTGTCTCAAAAAAAAGGAATTTACATATACTGCTTATTCCAAGAACGTGTTTAAAGGGAGAAGAGCAACATGCTGTCATACTTAGTTAAGTATTTGCTTTCACTATGTATTTTTTCTTCTGAAGAAGTGGCTTCCAGTCCACCTTTTTTTTTTTTTTTTTGCGTTAGATTCTCTCTGTCACCCAGGCTGGAAGGCTGGAGTGCAGTAGCTCAGTCTTGGCTCATGGCTGCGCCTCCCAGGTTCAAGCAATTGTCATGTCTTAGCCTCCAGAGTACCTGGGATTATAGGCACACACCATCACACTTGGGTAATTTTTGTATTTTTAGTAGAAACGGGGTTTTGCTATGTTGGTCAGACTGGTCTTGAACTCCTGACCTCACGTGTTCCACCCACCTTGGCCTCTTAAAGTGCTGGGATTACAGGTGTGAGCCACCGCATCTGGCCCCAGTCCACCTTTTGTAGGGGGTGGGATGGGAGTGGGTTATTCACATAACCTCTGACTTCACTCTTGATGTGGAGAGAGAGATGCACAGAGGTTGAGGGCATTGGGGACATTTTGAAACTCCAGCAGACTTCATCTTGGTAGATATTTCAAAACTGGACTTGACCATATTCAGTATTCAGAATGAATTTTAGTATAACTTTCCAGAAACAATGTTAAACTTTACTGCAATACTCAAAAATAAGAAGTGTATCAGAATATGTAAGGCTGGAATGTTTTTCATTTAGTTTTAGTTATTAATGATGTCTGCAATGGGTTCCTTTCCTCTGTTGAGCATTGGCAATGATAAAGACTTTCTTTCTGACTTGCCAGTATGTAAGGTTCAAATGCAGCAAGCTGACTTATATTGCTAGGAAGGGCTGGCTAACCATCTCAAAAAATGTTCTGATTAAACAAATGCCAGTGTCCACAGTCTTGGTGCATACCTTGAATACAGAAGATCTGAGTCCTCCTTAACAATATGAAATGAAGAGTCTGAAATAAATTTCCAGCTTTAGCTGGGAGCAGTGGTGTGCACTTGTAGTCGCAGGGGAAGGCTGAGGTAGGAGGATCTCTGGAGCCTAGGAGTTCAAGGCTGCAGTGAGCTATGACCATGCCATTGCACTCCAGCCTGGGTGACAGAACAAGATCCCATGTCTTAAAAAAAAAGTTTATTCCAGCTTCTTAATGCATACTCTGCCCAGTTATGGGGCCACAGCCTCCTCCTTTGCTTCTGTCTGCTGTGGGCATGTTCCATTTTTCACCAACTGATGGAACACAGCATCTGTGTTGTGGTTTCTTTTTAACCAGAATATAAGAAAGTATTTGCTGACTGAAGCCAGAGAAAAAAATAGACCTGAATTTCTTCAGGGTTGGCAGACTGCTGTTACAAAGGTAAGTATGTGATAACAATGAAATCCAGGCATGTCCAGGGGATGGAATTATCTAAGGGTGGGTGCCTTTAGGAACATTTGAAGACTGGTGACAGAGCTACCAAGGAGAGCCTGGAGGCCCTAGGGAGGCAGCTGAGAATAAACTTCAGTTTAGTATTCATCATCTGCTGCTCAGTTGCCCAGTGCTTCCTGGGAGCAAATCACTTCAGTCATTTCCTCCCTGAGGCAGTTGTTAATGATGTATTTGCTCTTCTGGGGAAAAAAAAAATGTTTTTTAGGTGGCACTTGCCTCTTGCATCATGGCTCTTATTTCCAGATGACCCATATAGACCCAGAGAAATGCTGAAATGACTATTTGGATCCACTGAGAGGGGGAAAGCTACTTGCCAGGCATGTGGGGAAAATAGTAGCCCAAGAGCTTCAGTCCCAGTACAATCTGGATGCAGCGCCATGTTTGGCCCATGACATTCAAACTGTGGGGCAGAGTGCCCAGGCACAGCTACTCATTCCTGTTGTAAATACCAGTGTCTTCCATTTATGGTTAACCGTATTGTTGTGTTTTTGTGCATTAGAGCTCATTTGATCCATATAAACTGGGAGGTAGGCAGGACATTTAGGGGTAAACATCTTTATTTTTTAGATGAGAAAACTGAAGCCCAGGTGTGATTTTTACCCAAAGGACATCAAAACTATTGATAGTCAGGTCCTTGAACACAGGTCCATCTGGATCATTGACACAATGTTATAGGCAGGGTCTTGAAACAAACCTTTAACCCAAACCCAAAGAGACAAGATTTATTAGTTCATCCTTAAACTGAATCAATGCTGAATTTTAAAATTAAGCTTAAGTTTTGTGTTTTGAATAACCTAGTATACCAGTTCAAACCAGAACTGGTAAATTTACTGAATTTACTCAACTAAAAAATCTAGGTATTCTAAATTTAGTCAGGATCTTCTGTATTCCCACTTTCGGCAGAATACAGTAACCAGTTATTTTAAAAACATACTGTTGGCTGGGCACAGTGGCTCATGCCTGTAATCGCAGCACTTTGGGAGGCAAAGGTGGACGGATTGCTTGAGTCTAGGAGTTCAAGACCAGCCTGGGCAATATAGTGAGACCTCATCTCTACAAAACAAACAAAATTAGCCAGGCGTAGTCCCAGCTACTTGGGAAGCTGAGGAGGATTGCTTGAACTCAGGAGACTGAGATTTTGCCACTGCACTCCAGCCTGGGTGACAGAGTGAGACCTTGTCTCAAAACCCCAAAAAACAAAAACCATACTATTTACCTTCATGATTTCTTTGGAAGAATAGGACAGGGTTGTGTGATGTGAGATTGAAAGTGAAGACTGCTCAGCGGAGTTGTTACCATCCTAGCATCCAGAGGCCAGGCCTATGTTCTCCCAGCCACAATTCCATTTTGACTCCATTGTCAGCGAATTGATAGCAGAACTCTGATCCAAATGCATGTTTTTAAAGTAGGTTTTTACATTTTATTTCCCATTTCTCATATTTAGATAAAACATTGTTTATAATTGTGATTGCCACTTGATAGCTCTTTTTATGTGGCCAGGTGCCTCCATAAAATTAGATGCTTGAAATATCAGAGAATATACCAGCTGTCCTGGAGAGAGAAAAGTTTCCTATCTTTTGCACATTTTTCCATAAAGGAGTTTTTCTTGTCTGAAGAGGAGTAATTGATCTTATTTTAATGACTCTTTTGTTTTTCCCCTCAGTGTATTCCACAACAGAAAAATGACAGTGACTGTGGAGTCTTTGTGCTCCAGGTAAAGAAATACTGTTTTTTCAGAATTTATAATGTGTGAATTGAGTTTGTTGGGTTGAGAGGGGAGTTATGGCAGTTCCTGTGTGTGTACATGATGCTAGGTACAAGCAACAAAGCACCTTCCCTCCCCTTTATTGCTGAGGAGCAGTAGTTTCCGCATTTTCAGATGTCATCATTAGGAAGAACCACCTTCCAGGGACCAAGAATGACCTGTGGGTATCATCCATGTCTCACTGGAGGTTATTAGTAAGCCACATTGGAGACTGACTTGAATTTGTCTATATCATAACCATTGGCATCTGCAAAATTTAAAAAAAAACCATTGGTAAGCAATCTGCAGGTCTTTGACACAGAGTGATTAAATTTTAAGTATGGCCCACATTGAAAAACTGCCATCTCATGCTGTAGATCTCCTTAGAGGTCAAAAAGGGCTATGGAAGAAATTCAGATATATATATATATATATATATATATATATATGAATATAATGCATACAGAATATAATATACAGAATATAATGCATGAATTTAGAGATTTGCAAAGATCTTGGAAGACAGGTTCATTTGTATACCTCATACATGTTTGAGGTTTTGTAAACAAATTCAAGTTCCCACTTAAGGGCAATGATAGGTCTAGCTGCACTCTCAGCAGGTTGCACTTTGGGAGGAATTTAGGCCTTTTCATAAGTTGCTGCTTTTCACAGTATTGGGTCAGGAGGGAGAGGCGATCCGAAGCCATATACTAGCTTGTTCAGTTGACTGTAATTTGGGCAAATGCTGAAAACAATGTGTTTTTACAGTAGTTTAAACAGACATGAAAATACTGCCTTACATCAGGGTTCCCCAACCCCTGGGCCATGGACAGATACAATCTACATTAGATTATCATAGGAGCATGAACCCTATTGTGAACTCCGTATGCAAGGGATCTAGGTTGTATGCTCCTTATGAGAGTCTAATACCTGATAATTCATCCTGAAACCAACCTCCTCCCCCGACCCCCACCAGTCTGTGGAAAAATTGCCTTCCACGAAACCAGTCCCAGGTGCCAAAAAGGTTGGGGACTTCTGTCTTAGACCCTATTAGGTCTGCATTTAGTAACATATAACGGGCTGGCACACAGCTCCAAGTGCCACTTAAGTGTTTCTGGGACCTTTGCAGTACTGCAAGTGCCTCGCCTTAGAGCAGCCTTTCCAGTTTTCACAAGAAGACATGCCCCGAGTGCGGAAGAGGATTTACAAGGAGCTATGTGAGTGCCGGCTCATGGACTGAAACTCAGCAGGGACTCTGGGAAGTCTGACCAAGTTGGAGCAGATGGTTTGTTACTTGAATCTCCAAACATTTAGTTGAATTTTTACAGATATTTCAGATCAGTGGTGTTGGGCCACTATTGTTACCTCAAATTTATTTTTTGCCCTTATTCTTTCTCCAGCTATCATGTACTATTGTTTAATGTTCAGTTTGGTTTCATTTTTAATTTTATGGATTCTGTGCATCCCCCATATTTAATATTTATTATTCAAACGCATGCATATAGACAGAGCATGCAGTAAAGAGTATTAAAAAAAAAAAAGCTTAGTAGATTTGGTGCAGCTTTTGAAACTTAGTTAGATGTGAACTGAATACAGGTTTCAAATTTACTCCCAGAACCTAAAAATGCAAGATGTTTTTGATACAACATAACTCTAAGAATAGTAAGTGTTCCCTGGGGCATTAAGGGTAGCTGGGAGTGGTTTTGACAAACCCAGTCCTGTTTTACTTTTACCAGTGGCACCTTTCACTGACTTCCCTCTCCAAGTGAGTCTTAGAGAGTGCAATTCATTCCTTTTGAAGGGTGAGTTGGAAGTGGTTGTAAACTGACTGGTGTGTTCTGTTTCAGGAGGCACACTTGTAAGCACAGTGCCTGCTTTGGGAAGAGTAAATTAAGGTGTGAGAAAAAGACAGCAACCTTGGAGGCCAGTAACAATGACAGATTTCAGTCATGGTTTTAAGAATTATAATACATGGCGTACATCTTATAAAGGCTTTTGCTGGGATATTGAATTCCCTGTATTTTTCTGGGTTTGACCTGTTAAAAAACTCTTATCCCATCAAACCTAGTAGTCAAACAAATAAGAATGCAGCTAGGAGTAATTTGTAAGTTGTCATTTCCCTGTGTTGCCTTCCAATTGGAAGAAGTTAAGGTTTACCAAATCCATTTCTATTTTCAAGGGTATCTGAAATTTAAACATTCAAAATTGAAGACTGACTGACTTTAGATCTTTTGCAAGTGGCTGGAGAGAAGAGGGAAGGTAGTAAAGACAACTTACTCCCATGGGAGTACAGCAACTGTATCAAGTTTTTTCTCATGTCCCTTTAGTGATCTCAGTAACATGCAGGGCACACTTGGCTTCTGCGTGACCAATGCTGACACTAGCACAGTTGTTTTTTCCTTCTTTTGAACCTCGTCTTCTGAAAGTCTAAATGGCCTTGTCCATACACTTAGCTGCATTAGGATTAATGTCATGCGTCTTACATCTTTAATCCAGCCTTTTGTGACATTGGAAAGGAAAGATGTATGTTAAACCTACCCAATTACCTTTTCTGAATCAGGGGAGGAAAAACAACCAATGTATGTATGAGAAACTTAGAAGTTTGAATAGAAAAACACCAAGTAAATGGCAGAAGATACTCAAATTTATGCCTGGGTAGGTTTGGGGTGTTGAAAAAGCTAAGTTGTTTAGTTTCGCATGGCCCTAAGGTATGGCTGAGAGAAGGCTGATGCCAGCAGTTGAGGACTAGGTCAGACGATGTTTACATGCAGGGTTCCCAACACCAGGGGTGACACGGGGAAGCAGCCCCAGCACTTTTCTCTCCTGAGTCCTCCAGACTCAAAATCCTTAATTTAAAACCAGGTCAGTGTTTCTTAGTGTTTCAAGTCATTACAAAGACTGAGAGTAGAGGCACTTTATGCTGCTATAGGTGGGGTTCTGTCAGCATTAGGAAAAATAACAGTTTAAGGTGAGGAAGAGCTTTCCATGAGTTTTTCAAACATAATTTTGCAAACATGAGATTTTTCAAAACATATGCCAGACATTTGCCTCTAATTTTGGTGGGGGTGCGGTATACCAAAGTAGCCAGTCACTGGGCTATTGATTCAAAACGTCTTGTACTTCAGAGTGAGAAGTATTTCAGTTCTTCATTAACAGAACCTGGCATGCAGAAGAGACAGAATTGTTCCTGTAAGAAAATCAACGCCCAGAGCATGAGCTGCCATTTCCTCCAATCTGCGAAACGTGAACTGTCCAAGTCCAGTGACTGTCACTTCCAGCTTGATGCTTCATAGGGCATCTTGAGGTGTGCTGCCCAGCGTGGCTTAGACTAAATGTTGAGTTTGGTCTTTTATTTTTGAGATAGAGTCTCTGTCGCCGAGGCTGGAGTGCAGTGGCGTGATCTTGATCTCTAAATTAGGTGTAAACCGCTGTTTAACTCAAGTCCTAGATCAGAATGTCTTTTTTTTCTGATGTTTACAGTAATTGCTTCCTTGGTTAATAAAGGTATTTTTGAAACACACTCTGGACTGTTGGTGAGAGGCAGACATGGTTTTACTGGTACTAGTTTGGCACTGAACTGTTTGGGTGCCCACGAGGTAGGCAGACCTTATACCTTTTTTTTTTTTGAGACAGAGTCTTGCTCTGTTGCCCAGGCTGGAGTGCAGTGGCACAATCTCAGCTCACTGCAACCTCGGCCTCCTGGGTTCAAGCAATTCTCCTGCCTCAGCCTCCTGAGTAGCCTGAACTACAGACACACGCCATCATGCCTGGCTAATTTTTGTATTTTTAGTAGAGACAGAGTTTCACCATGTTGGTCAGGCTGGTCTCAAATTCCTGACATCAGGTGATCCACCTGCCTTAGCCTCCCAAAGTGCTGGGATTACAGGTGTGAGCCACTGTGCCAGGCCTAGACCTTATGCTTTTGAGGTTGAGTGCAGGCCTCATGCTAACTAAAATCTACTTTTGATGAGCCTTCAACAAGCTGCCCAGTCCTCTCCTCAGCAAACTACCAGGCTGTAGTTGCTTCTTTACAGTGGCCTTTCCTTTTGTTAAATCCATAGCAATGAATATAGATTTAATTCAGCTTTTAGTTAAGTTCTCTCAAGAATCCGAATCAACTTTCTGATGGCCTCTTAAGAAGGGGAAAAGAAGTTGCTGCCAATAATCCCCAAACTGTTTTTGGCTTTGCATTCTCTTTTCTACCTAGCACTGAATCTGAGTAACATTGTCATCCTGGATTTATAGTTGGAAGAAAACAGTAGCAGACCTAACTGGGACTCAGCCAGCACTAGTCTCATCTTAGCTGCCCTTTTTCTCTGCAGTTGCAGATTACTGCTTCCCTGGGCTAGAAGTAACTGGGGGGTCTGGGCGGTCAGACTCTTCAGGCAAGACAGTCTATTAATAGTGTGAATTAGAGATACTGATTCCCTGCTCTGCTTAGTTAAGAAATGGAATTAAATCAGCAGTTATAAAGCACATACTTTTGTTATGTGCTAGGCTCTGCCTCCTGGCCTGTAGATAATTAAGACAACCCAGGGAATACTATCAGAGAAGTGCTAATTGCATTTGGGTGTTACAAAAGCAGACCTAGACAGGCTGTTCTCTTAACTGGTACCTGTTGGTCAGAAAAAATTTATTTAAAGATTATCATCATATGAAATTACAGTACTCAACGCTTCTAGCAAAATATTTTTTTGAAAAATAAACTAAATGCCTTTATAAACTTGTGTTCTCTTGTGTTGAAAAACATGTACCGTTTTCATGTAATTTCAAAGGTAATTTTTTTCTTATGACATTCCAGTTATGACAAGGGTCATTTAAGAAGAGTGAGCAGTGCAGGCAGGCCCTAAGCAGCTTACCCTTAAAGCAACAGCGCCATCCAGCTGAATTTTCTATGATAGAAACGTTCCGTATTTTCATCTACAACAGTAGTCACTAGCCATATGTGGCTACTGAGCATTTAAAATCAGGTTAGCTTGACTGAGAAATTGAATGTTTAATTCTCATACTTCACCACCTATGTTAATTGTGGTTCCCTAATCTTAGTGTACATGTTTGAATTTTCACTTTCTCTGATTAAAGTGAGAAATAAGTCAGATGCTATCCATGAGAAACAGCAAAGAATGGTGTAGTAGAAACTCCTATTTAGTACTAGTTCTCAAGTCCAAGAATCATAAGATTCTCTTAATTCAGCCCCAATTTCCCTACCCCTGCAATCATCCAGAGTGTGTTTTCTGGAAAACTAACTTATTCTTCCATCATTAGAGGTTGCTTGGTGCCTGTTTTATCACTTTCACAACATCACATGCATCTTCACATGCAGCCAGTTATTTCCAACTGTCCATCAAAATGGACATGCAAATTTCCACATTATTCATAGAATTCCCCTAGAACTCATTCATGTGTAGTCCAGAGTAGAGGAGTTCCAGAACACATCCCTCTTTATAAGGCAGGAAACGGGAAGTGACAACGGTAACTTTGTCCAAATTTATTGAAACCTGTTATAGAAGGCAATTCAAATAAAACCACTGTCTACTATAGAAATATGAGTTAAGTTTTACTACAAAAGAATATAAAATACATTAGCTTAAACTACAGTATAAACAAATTTTTTAAATGAACAGTGTATCCTCATTAAATGTTTGCAAAGTTTCTTCCTAAGCACTTTCAGATTTCTACACTCACTGTAACATGAGAGATGTTCACATTAAGGTACTTCAGCCCCAACTTTCACAGACTATTGGAAGTTAGAAAGTACTTGCTAAGTGAAAAAAAATTCACATTTTTTCATATCAGGGAAAATTATACTAGACTAACAGTTTTAAATGAACAATAACTCACATGTATTAGAGAAAAATCACCTCTTGCCTTACAAATACAAAATAAATTCCCTAGACTCCCCTTCTCCGTAGAGACCATCAGCTCACTGTGAAAGCCTGAGCCTCAGTAAGTACAATTTGAGGAAAAAAATTAAACAGACTTCACCATGAGAAATGGCTAAAAGCAGCATCTCCTACAGGAACCTTCTGTGATTGTTTGTTTCTATTAAACATTCTAACTTCAACATCCTTTTTTAAACCCACTCCATTCCTAACATCACTGAAAATGAAGAGTAAATTTGATGGTCCTCATGTCAAGGCAGTATTTTCACTGTCACTTGATATTTTATCCCGTTTCCTACTGACGTCTCCCTTAACCCTGAAATTATTTAGAGGTTCTATGACAAACCCTTGCTTTTTAGCTTTAGGTATAACATTGACATCTTTGGAAAAATGTGTTAGTACTCAAGTTCTGGCCTCATTTCCTGATGTGTAAAGCATGGAAGCAGGGCTGTTCTGTGTATACTGCTTTTGCACCAACTATTTAGGAAGGTCCTTGATCTCTAAGCTTGCCTTTAGAGATTAACATTCATTGAAAACAAATTCAGTTGTCAAATACCTGTTCCTAATTTAGTGCAAAGCCATACAATGTAGCACAATTCCATCTGTTGTTTTATGTTTTGCTTTGTTTGCAGAGAAGGGTATCTTGCTATGTTGCCCAGTCTGGTCTCAAACTCCTGGCATCAGCTATCCTTCCTTTCAACCTCCTAGTGTTGGGATTACAGGTGTGAGCCATCATGCCTGGCCCCACCTCCGTTTATTAGGCATTATCTCATGCAAACCTAAAATTAAAAAAATAATTCCAGGCCCCAATGTAGATCACGAACCTACTTAAGACTCAATATGGTAAAAACGAGTCTTGTTTTAAATTTTTCTAGTCTTCATAAAAGAAGTATAGTGGTTTTGGCTAAAGACTAATCAACATTATAGATGCAATCTGTTGTCAAAGAACACAGTTTCTGACCTAGTAACAAAATTGTTCTGATAATCTGACACATGGCCAAGATTCTCAGACAAGAATTAAAGGCATTCGTTTGGATTCTGTCCTTTAATAACTTTCAGAGGAAAATCAAGAAGAGGCTTTCAGCTCAGTAAAGACACTGATCAAAGCTTGGTAAAAATGGGCTTGTATGCAGACTTTAAGTGATGTTCTTCAGCAAATTAAACAGTCCAAAGGAGTGTTTTTCACTGATGGAGCTCTCACCGCTCACTGGTTCTGTGCCAGTTTTCCATAGCCACCTCTCCCAGCGTCATAGTCCTGCCGATACTCATCCCGTACCTTTAATGAAAAGAACAGAGTTACAGTATAGAGAAGAATGGTAAAAAATACACCTCCCACCAACATGTCAAACAGTGAAACCTGTTCAGATGCCCTAATGTGAACATTTCAAGCAGGACATATGCACTTCAACTCATTTCAGTGCATTTTGCTTTGCCTGTAGATATTCCTGCAGGTGGAAGATATCCAGCCCCTAGCAAAAATTCAAGAATGGATGCTTCTTAGAAATGTACAGAATAGACTATTTCAGGGTTTAAAAAATGAATTTACTCAAACCATTGGGTGGTTTTTACATCCACTTCAAGCAAGATTATAGACACGAAGTTATTTAATAAGAGTAAATACAAATTGTCAAAACACCTGTCATTGTGACTGGAATCCCAGGCAGTGGCTGAGCCCAGAGACCCTTCTTACATACCTGGCCACCAGATCGCCCACGGCCATACTGCCTGCCCTCCTTAAAGCCTGCGTCCCAGTCTGTGCGAATGATTCGGTCATCTAGACGAGTTCCATTTATGTACCGCATGGCATTTTCTGCATCTGCTCGTGAGTAATATCTTAAGTATTAAGGAACACTAGCATTTTCCCAAGCATTTTTGGAAATGGGAGAACAACATGTAAATGAAGCAGAGTTGTTAAAAAGCGTAAGAGCTAATCCAACCAGATGTAATGCAAAGACAGTAATTCAGCTTGCACAGGCCTGTCTGCAATTGGTCTAAAAGCACATAGTCAAATGTGACACTTATCCATGGCTATACTGATCATGATGTTCTGGACATTCCTGTTGATAATTTTTGGTCTCATCATCTCTGTATTTTGGTTTGCAAAATATAAAATACATTCAGTGCAGGTTTAGACCACTGTACACTTCTTATCCAAGAAACAAGTGCTATATATTCAAGTTAGGTGCTACATATTCCAGAGCAACCTTAATAAAGAGGTCACAGTGCATATGGAATCGCACTGCATTTCACTAAAGCAAAGACTCAAGGTATCAAGAAGGTAGTACTTCCCAAACCTACTTCTTTAGAGAGATCTCCATTTAATTAAATGTCTACCTGGGAAGCCCTGCAAGCAGGAAGATTTTTAATCCCAGCCAAATAAGACAATAGTGTTCTCAATAAACCATCTGGAGGAACTAGGGGCTTTGATGTTAGCAGGCCAAAATAAAATCTCTTCATTCTAGCATATGGGAAACCCACATATCCCCAAGGCAAGCCAGCAATCTGGGAGAGAAGCCCTGCTGGGGTCTAGTGAATCAGCATTCTTAATTATGAACAGAAATCCAGGGCTTACCAGACACTTAAGGAAAATTTTCAACCAAAACAAACATAAAATCAGGGCACAGAAAAAAATTCAAAAGAAACATCAGATTGGGTCTGCAAAACTTCTCAGAATATTAAATTGAATGAACAAAACATAAAATATAGTAAAAAGAACATAGGATAAATCCAGGAGGTCCAATATTTAAAGAGTCTGAGTAAGGTAATTAAACGATCACAAGTAAATAAAGTTTTGGTTTTTACCTACACAATCAACTTACAAACATCTACATAATGAAATACTATACAGCTATTTTACTTAAAAATTTTATTTTTCTTTAAAGATGGTGTCTTGCCCTGTCACCCAGGCTGGAACTCAATGGCACCATCACAACTCACTGCAACCTTGAACTCGGGCTCAAGTGATCCTGGGTCTACCTCAGCTTTCTGAGTAGCTAGCACTACAAATATGAGCCATCATGCCCAGCTACACAGCTGTTTTTAAAACAGACCTACATGTGCTGAAATGGAACAATAAAAAAATGTTTTTATTTAAAAAGAAAACCAGCACATGAAATACACTACTGCACACCCACAGGATTACTTTTTGAAAGACACCCAAGAAACTGATAACTGAATGCTTCTGGGAAAGGGAATTAGGTGTTTAGAACAGAACAAGGTTCTTATATTTTCACTATGCTCTTTGGAATTTTTTTTACATGAAGGGCAAATATTCTTGAAAAACTTTTTCTTCAGGCCGGGCGTGGTGGCTCATGCCTGTAATCCAAGCACTTTTTGGAGGCCAAGGCGGGCAGATCACCTTAGATTGGAAGTTCAAGACCGGCCTGACCAACATGGTGAAACTCCATATTAAAAATAAAAAAATAAGGGAGAGAGATCCAAGATGGCCGCATAGCAGCAGCTCAGGATTGTAGCTCCCAGTGAAAGCGCAGAGAGCTAGTGGATGCCGTAATTGCAGACGGATTTTTGATGCCCACAGACTGGGAGATTCCCGGCAAAGGAACCACACGGGTCGCCAGTGCGACTCTTTTGGCCGGCGCGGCGCTTCTCGGTGCGGAGTGTACGGGACTGGATGCCCTTTCAGTCGGGCTCGGCCGGTCCCATCCCCACAAGGAGAATAGCAATTGGAAGCGCTGAGGACTTGAGAACAAGCACAGCTGAACCCGGGAAGGCCCAACTCTGTAGGGAAGGGGCGCCCCCCGAAGGAAAACTAAGAAACAGAAAAAACTTCATCACCAACAAGCTGGACATCCACTCAGAGACCCAATTTGAAAGTTGGCAATTACAAAGACGACAGGTGGATAAATCCACAAAAATGGGAAGAAACCAGTGCAAAAAGGCTGAAAACACCCGAAATCAGAATGCCTCTCCTCCTACAGGGGATCGCAGCTCCTCACCAGCAAGAGAACAAGGCTTGACGGAGGATGAGTGTGAGGAACTCACAGAATCAGGCTTCAGAAGGTGGATAATAAGAAACTTCTGTGAGCTAAAAGAACATGTCCTAACCCAATGCAAAGAAACTAAGAACCTTGAAAGAAGATTTAACGAAATGCTAACGAGAATGGACAACTTAGAAAAGAATATAAGTGAATTGATGGAGCTGAAAAACACGAGAACTTCGTGAGGCATGCACAAGTTTCAACAGCCGAATTGACCAAGCAGAAG